>JANHGB010064158.1:0-11483 GCA_026283785.1 Coracopsis vasa | reverse complement strand
TTTTTTTTTTTTTTTTTTTTTTTTTTTTTTTTTTTTTTTTTTTTTTTTTTTTTTGGGAAGTCCTTATTATTCTGTTTGCCTGTTGTCAGCTGTGTGGGGAGTAGAGCTTTTTCTGTTAAATGAGTAAATAATTCTGCATTTTCTGTATGAGTTGAACCAGTTCTTAAACTTATATGAATGTCTGTAGTCAACAGGTGAGAAAAATGGAAAATTGTGGTCTCCAGATGAAGAAGTTTCTCCAGAAGTACTAGCAAAGGTGAGTGATCTGCTGTCAGTAATAATGCCTATCTTTGAGGTTAAAAATCTACTTTTTTTCCAAGTTGTGAAGCAGAGAGTATTAAAATAAATCCATTTGAGTACCTTTGCATTAGTCTCCGTAGAATATGCAGTGTTCTGGAGTTTTTGTGGATTATCCACACAGTTATAGAACTGGTGAAAGATATGCATTTTGATGTCTTCACTTACCAATATTAATTATGCTGAATGTTGAGAAAATTGAGATTCAAAAGTTTTCGTTTTCCTTCCAAGAAAATTGAATTAACTTTACTGACTATAAACAGAGTTGAAATAAATTGACACCCTAATAAATTATATTCATTCAACTTTATAGGCTATTTACTGTAAACCTTATGGCCATTTCTAGAAATGTTTATCTAGTTGCTCTTACCTTTAATCATGTAGCAAGTATCCGGCATCATCTAGATGCACTTGGTGAAGACACTGAACCATATTTGAAGTGTCCTGATGTCACAGACTGCTACTTCCTCCTTCGCTCTGTAAATAGTTACTGCTTAGTTCTTTTCCTTAAAAATAAATAGGCTCAAAAAAATAGGACTCTGTGGAAATGTCAATTTGACAGCAGTAGGTTTTAGTGACTTACCAACTCTAGGAAGTAAGTTCATTGTTGATTTGTTTGTGTTTGATAGGTGCAAGCAATTAAACTTTTGGTACGCTGGCTGTTGGGTATGAAAAACAACCAGTCAAAATCTGCAAATTCCACGCTCCGGTTATTATCAGCTATGCTCGTCAGCGAAGGAGACTTGACAGAACAGAAGCGGATCAGGTCAGATTTTGTTCCTTTCAGGCTACCATCAGTTTTGTTGTAGAATTTCAAAGAATATTAATTATTTTGAAGCTTCTTTAGAATTTTAAGGTGAGAGCAGTATTGGCTAATGGGATGATAGAAAACAGATCTGATTGGAATTCAGTATTAGGAGTGAAATGGCAGAACAAAAACATGCTTGATACTGCTTCTTTCTTGTAATTTACTAATAATCTAACCCTGTAGATATCTTGACAGTAAAAGACATACTAGGGAGTAAAAGACCTGCAGGAGTGTCTTTGAAATCAACTGAGTGATGAGAGTTAACACACTTGGGAGTTGGGTGATTTTGGGTGGAGCTTTTTTATTCCAGCACTGAGGTAACTTTGCACTTCATCTTCATTCTGAGGGTGAAGGAAGGAAAGATAAAACCTGTGACAAAAGCATTGCTTTCATTTAGACAGTGATATGAAAACAAGAGACTTGACTCATTTCAGTATTTTACTAGAATCAGTTATTTTGTGGGGGAAGCAAGCACCTTATTTTCACAGATTTGGTTGGAATAATTTAGCTCAATCTGAAGTTATGGAACTGTGATCGATTCTGACAAAGGAAAGCCTTAATTGCTCATTGATCTTATAAAAAGGAAATCGTGACATGCAAGTAATTTAAGAATCATTGAGTGAGTTTTGTTTTGTTGTTTTTTTCCTTTCATGTTTGTATAGTAAATCAGATATGTCTCGACTGCGGTTAGCTGCTGGTAGTGCAATAATGAAGCTTGCACAGGAACCCTGTTACCATGAAATAATTACTCCAGAACAGTTCCAGCTCTGTGCACTTGTCATTAATGTAAGTAACTGCATTTGAATTGAAGTGACTTTTAATTAGTTGAGTTCAGAGTCCTTACATCTGAGCTTCTGTTGCTGCTGCACTGAGTGTTTTCTATTTCTCATTGCAGCTTCTAAGAGTTCTTGAAATTTTAAGATATTTATTGTGCTGCCCCTGTTGATATTTTAAAAAGTCTCCTCATAATTCCACCTAGAACTCCTTTTTTATTTTTGTTTGTTTTTTCTGTTTTAAACACAAGATTTTTATAGTTGCACTCTTTATGTTTTGCTGTAGGATGAGTGCTACCAAGTGAGGCAGATATTTGCCCAGAAACTGCATAAGGCACTTGTGAAATTACTGCTCCCTTTGGAATATATGGCAATCTTCGCTTTGTGTGCCAAAGACCCTGTGAAGGAGAGAAGAGCACATGCCAGACAGTGCTTGCTCAAAAACATCAGTATACGAAGAGAATATATTAAGCAGAATCCTATGGCTAATGGTTAGTATATCAGTAAAATTGTTAAGAACAGTCAAATAGTAAACTGAAAGGAATAATGATCAAAACTAAAGCAAATTGCTTCTGTAAAGAAATACTGAATAAGTTTAATTTGTTTCCTCATCTTTATATTAGACATTCAAATCTTAATTTACTTAGTTTAGCATTAGCATAAACCATAAAATACTTTTCTGTACATTGCTAAGAGTTGCACTTGTAAAATACAGTGTTGTTACTGTGGTAGTTGTATTGCTCAAAAAATAAAATGGTGTGTTTTTATATTTGAGGCTTTATCACAGTGTTCCTGAAGTAAGATTAAGTAGTTTCTTAGTAGTAAAACTCATTCATTTCTTTTTAATGATTCATTAAAAGTAAAATTTGTAGGAAGAAAATGCAAGTTGAAATTTTTACATTCCACATTTGAAAAAGTAATACTTTGAAAAAGAGTTTCTTGTAATGTGCATGTGGGGGTAATATAGATGCTATTTATGATTTTTTTTTTTTTTTTTGGTTATTGTAGAAAAATTGTTATCCTTGCTGCCTGAATATGTGGTACCATATATGATTCACTTACTGGCACATGATCCAGATTTCACAAAACCTCAGGATGTTGATCAACTTCGTGATGTCAAAGAGTAAGTGCCAAATGATTCTAGAATTGTTATGCTGAGAGTTTTTCCATGCTTGGAGAAAACTGATTAGGAAGAGAGGTACTCTTCGCTTCATCAGTGGCATTTTGCAAAACAGTAATCATGGAAGTGTGTAACACTTTAACCAAGGGAAGAAGGCATCAACAATTGCTTAGCAGTATATCATGAAAGCTGAAATGGTAGCCTGTAGGTCACACCATAGTATACCAAATAAGTGGAGTTGTCTTGGCTTCTCATAAAGTGAAGTAATGATTTTAGATTCTTGTATTTGTGTCTAGGAATATCTGTAGAATTTCCCAACACACTTAAGGGATGCCAAGCAATGTCAGTTCAGATATTATACGATACAGAGATTTTCCAAGACTTGAAAACCATTTTTTTTTTTCCCTTTTTTCCCCTATGCACATCTACTAGAATTCATGTTATGTTTGCTGCTGATTTATCATTTGGACTGTATGTCTGCAGTGCAGCTTAGTGCCTCTTGATGTATTCAGCACAGATTAGTGTACACAAGCCTGTCATAAAGAAGCATGTTCTGTAGTGCTTCCACTTTGAGACCTTCTTGTATGCCTCAAATAATCTTTCATACCTTAAATATAACTTCTGTATTCCTTTGTGTCTTGTAATGAATTTTAAAAAATGGTTAAGTTTTGACACTTTCTAAAAGTTGTTAAAGCACAGATATACACACACACACACACAGACACACAGAGCTTTGGTTTTAGTGTTTTGGGTTTTTTCTTGTGTTTATTTTTGATGGAACTGTGAGCAGTGTTGCTCTTACAAAGACATGTATAACCACATACTACAACATACATCATCAGAAAAGAAGTTCACTCTTGGTACAGATAGGTGAATTCACATCTTAATTCTTTTTGCACCTTCACCTGTGAGGGTCCAAGCCTGATTCTTTATTTAAATGAAAAGCTTAATTTGTTTTGATTTCTGAGTTACTTGTCTCACACCTGGTCAGAATCTGAAGTCAGTGGAGACTTCTTACCTAATTATCGAGTCTGCGTTTTGTCCCAGGACCCCCTGTTCCTTCCAACATCTGAAAGCATCCTCCAGCATGTGCTCTATCCAAAATACATGGAACAAATTCTGATTCACAGTTCTTGAGTTAATACTTATCCGAGAAGTGCTTTCTGTAGTGCACTAGAGCTTTTTCTGACACCCTTTGTATAGGTTTCCTTTGTTGTCAGATTTCCTCCCTCATGTTTGTCACAGGCTGGCTAAACTAGCCAGAGGGGACTGCTCCAAACAAAGAAATACTCTGTACAGGAATTTTGGCAGGAATACTTCTCTGAGTAGTCTCCTGAGATAAATGCAAAACATTTTTGTCATATAATGTAATACAGTTTCTTTCAAGAGTTCTGAGACTCTGTGTTCACTTTAAAGTGTTAACATAGACGCTTACAAACTTGGAAAAGCAGACTTGGCAGTGTGTTTTGCAGTTGTCTCCCTAGTTTGTCTTGGGTTTACATGGCCTAAATTCAGTCACGTAAAGTAAATACATGCCTAGCAAATTCCTTAACTATAATCTATGATACTTATCTTTAAGAAGTTTAAGATTGTCCTGGAGAGGTATGTTTGGGGTTGTTTCTTAGATTGAGACAGTGTCTTTTTCTTCCAAATTCATATTCCAAAAATACTGAAATAGATACAGAGAATGAGCTTCCTTCATGTGGCTGTTCCTCTAGGTGCCTGTTTTTTCTATGTGAAATCCCACTGTTGTTCTGGAAAGGTCTTGTTGAGGGTTGATAAATGATTTGATTTGTTGACTTCGTGAGGAAGTCAAACTATTGAAGTTGATACATGTTAACTGGAATTACCAGAGTAAAATTTGTCCTCAGTAGTAATATTTGGTTTTGTAGAAGTGGGATCAGTATGGTATTTTATCGGTACTGTAATCATCCCATTTAAGTTCTTGAGAATAGTGAATAGATGGATGTAAAGGTATCCAAGAGATTTATTTACTAAAGCCTTTATAGCTCTTTGATGCAAGTCAGAATATAGATGTCTTATTTTATTTCAACACCAGATAACTATTGAAGTGTTTTGACAGAGCACAACCCTCTTTTACTTTGAGTTCCTGAGAGAAATGTTCCTTCATCTCTTGTGTTACAATCTTTAATTTGTATCAGTTAAGAAGACTGAGGCTTTTGTGGACAGGGAATTCTGATGTTCAGTCATCCTGGTTTTCTAGGTTTTTTATGAGCCTCTTTCTACAAGATAATCTCTCTTCCAGAGCTTCAGAATTAAATTAGCTGCTGGCGAAGCCTGCATTTCTCATACCCGCCCATATGTCTTTCCCAACTAAGTATAATTTTACCATATTATGACTGTTGACCTTCTAGCCACGTGCAGCTGTAAAGCTTGATAGCAAATGATAGTGTGGATGGACCAGTTGTGCTTTATATCATAATTGAAAAATTCTTAAAGCAGACTTTTTAGTCAAAATATAATGGGTTCTCCCAGTAAATTAGATTTAAAGAAAGAAAATTAGGAAAGCTAATTCTATTACATCTTTCTGTAAGGATTTCTTTTCCTCCAATATGGACCATTAGCAAAAATCTGACCTGCTCAGTTTTGGATCTCCTCTCCTATTTGAATTCCTGTATTAAACCACATAGTCTAGCAGCAGTATGATATGTTTAAGCCTGTTTTGAGTATGGTTATGGTTCATTGTTGATAGGAACCCCACGGTAGTGATTACGGAATTTCATCTGTATGATGGTAGCACCAAGATTCTTGCTTCTGTTCATATTTGGAAGAGGAAAACCTTGTTTGGTTGGGCAGCATCTATAGATAGATACAATATGAAGCACACTAATTTGGCAGATTTATTCTGAAAAGAATAATTAAGACTCTGTGTGTTTAAAGTCTAGATTCTGTTTACACCTTCAGATGATGTTACCTGTTTATATCTTCAAGTCGATTGTGGTTTCTTAAGAAAAGCTAGTACAGCTGACAAAAATTTTTAAGACATTGCTATATTGGGGAGCTACAGTATAAAAGCTGGAATATAATTGCTTGTGGTTTTATGGCTTTTTAGGTGCCTGTGGTTTATGCTTGAAGTTTTAATGACTAAGAATGAGAACAATAGCCATGCCTTCATGAAAAAGATGGCAGAAAGCATCAAGCTTACCCGAGATGCTCAGTCTCCTGATGAGCCAAAGGCAAATGAAGTAAGAAAAGCAATACAAATAACTGTTGTGAAACCCTCAGCCCGTCACCCAACATTTGATGAACAGGATTTGCAGGAAATCTGAAAGCGCTAGTTCAGACGTTTTTATGATCTTTTAGAGAGGGTGTTAATTGCAAGCATTGTCTGTATGTTGCCAATCTTATTCTTTCAGAACCTTGCTGACCTTATCCAGCACACAATATCTAATGAAGTTAATGAACAAAATCTGTTAAATATTACTGTTTCTGCCTGCCTGCCTTATTTTAACTCCTGCTGCCTAGTTTCCCAACATAAATGTCTTGCAGTTTTAGGGGAGGAAATGCTGCATTATACGGCTACTGTTAAACTTCTTGGTTTCTAGCAGAGATTAGAAACCATTTATGGTGATTTGATTGAGCAAGCAATTCTATTTGACAGCGCAGGCATGTAAAATATTACTAGTTTTTTAAAAGTAAAGTCATATGAAAAACAGGGACTTCTGTATGTGGTTGAAAAGCCAACAGTACGGTTAATGATGTAATTACAAAATACGTCCTTTGTGGTGGCTATTTCAACACATAGATTAAACTTTTTAAAGAATTCTGTTCTCTGTACCCTTTAAAACAGTAATTCCTAAAGCATTCTTGTCTTTCTTTTTGTTTTCTTCAGAAACTTTATACAGTGTGTGATGTAGCACTATGTGTCATCAACAGCAAAAGTGCTTTGTGCAATGCAGATTCACCGAAGGACCCTGTATTGCCAACCAAATTTTTTACGCAACCTGAGAAGGTAAATCTGTTAATTTCCAAAGTAAGGAGGGGAAATACTTTTCATTTTTATGTTTGAAAGCTGGTTATCTCCGTAACTTAACATCATGAGTGGGAAAATGCGTATATTTTATCCTCAGCAATTAATTTTTTTGAACATCAGTTGTACGCTATGCTGTCTCTTTATTATGAACGTGTGCCAGAAATGTTTGTAGCCAGGTGAGAGCTATAAGAATGTGTGTATAAGCTGACTGTATATCTGAATTGGAATGCAAAGCAGACAGAAAAAGGGAATGTTTTTGTCTTACCAGTGGTATGTTTATATCTGTCAGTAGCTGTTTGGCTGTTTTGCTTCCTGTACAATTTGATCCTTTTGTTGCCTAGTAATAGTCTTGGTGAGTACAACTTGACTGTCAGCAGTATGTGCTTTTAAGAGGCATACTTCTAAAAAGTGTAAGTGGAACCAAAGTAGTTCCCTGGCCCAGACTTGATATGTTGGCCGTACTGAAGAATATAATTCACATTTTTCAGTGTCTTAGACTGTTAGTTAACTGCCTTTCCAGAGTTTGTTAAAAGAAAAAAAAAAAGTTTAGAATGAAAAATATTAATCCCAGCTTCAGGTATGACATACTGACATTCAGTAATGCTTGCTACAGATCTCCTCCAAAATACAATTTTGACCTATCTTTAGTAGATTGATTCATTTGCAGCACGTTGCAGGGTGTGAAATACCTGTAGCACTTGATAGTAGCATCTAGTTTGAGAAGTCAGTCACGTATATATGAAAAAGCAACAGCAAGATTGAGAGATCAAAACACATTTTTATTTTATTTTCTGTACAGGAGTTTTGCAATGACAGGAATTACATTTCAGAAGAGACAAGGGTTCTTCTTTTGACAGGAAAGGTACTGTATTTTGACATGTGACAATTCTTTGAATATTACATGGGAATTATTTGAAGTGTTATGGACTGCTGTAGTTTAAAAATGGTGTTAAGGGTTTGTGTACAATAATTTATGATTCTTTAATGGCATATTTAGCACCTTTACCATTATGCCTGGTGAGTAGACGCCAGGATTGCTACCTGTGCACTGAGGCATAGATTCTTTATTAACTATGTTTTTTACTTAACTATAGGTTTTTCTGTTATTCAGAGAAGCATGGCATAAAGCTATGGTGCAGATACTGAATTGTGACACCACTAGCATAGAAGGTCTTAAATTTTCAATCTCAGTATTTTTAATACAGCTGTTAATGCTGTTAAACTCAGCTGCAAATGTCTGCACCTTTTTGAATGTCTTATTTTATTTCAGCCATAATTTGGCTGATAACTTTCGCAGGGGAGAGAAAATACAAAGTCTTGGTGGGGGGAATAACAGGAAAAAACACCAAAAAAAAGCAGAACCTGTTCCTATACCTTTTACCATGAGCTGTCCTTTCTTGGGATTCTGAAACTTTCTAGGTTTTTCTTTCCTAGGTTCTGGTTAAATCATGTCAGAATCCTTTTTAGTCTAGCCCAAAAAATTACCTCTCTTGTTTTTTCTTGAGCTTAATGAAAAAATGCTGGATAACGTGTAAAGTATAAAAATCCTTAGAACAGTATAAATCATTGTTTTAATATAAATTTCATATGCATTTATTAGTTTTCATGTTCTGTGTTCCATGAACTGTTACTGCATTGGTTCCTGAAGTCTTCAGTTAGAGCAAAACTTTGTGGTAATTGTTCATTGTAAGAGTAGAGACAGATGATCACTGTACATAGCCATATCATTTGAAATTGCTTCTTCTCACACTGATTTTTCATTTACACAAAAGGTTTCTGCTGTCGGAGCAGTTCATGTGGGTGAGGTTTGCTGGTGAGGTTTGCTCAGTGTCAGAATCCTGCCTCTCCTTGCTTCATGTTCACCCTATGTCACAAGCCTGTACACTACTTAGCTGGGTTGGAGTTACAAGTAGGAAGGGAGGAGGCAAGCAGGAAACAGCCTTTCTTAGCAGCAGCTGCTAAGCAGACTGGTGCTTTAAATATCTTCAGAAGAATATATTTATCTACTGCTGTAATTGTTTCACCTTTGGCAATGTCCAAATACAATGAACTAAGCATTTGAAGCAGGTTTAGTTGGCTGTGTGAACTCACCACAGTTCTTTTTTGATAAGGCATTCAGCAGTGCAGACTAAAGCTATTTAATGTTCTGGGAAAACAAACATGTATTTGATGCCTAATAGAATACACAAGCATGTGCTTCTTTTTCTGTGTACTTCCATTACACAAAATGGAGATGTGTAAGGATACCCCACTGACTGAGACCAGTGGTCCTTTTTGGCCTGGTATTGTTTTTCCACAGGGACCAATACAGCGTGATTAAGGAGGGCGTGCAAGTCTGGTCACTTTCTGCAATGCATTCTCCTTCTTACTCGCTCAGCATTCATAATTTTCGTGATGGGATGCTAGACTCTGCATCTGCCTGTTGGTTTTGAGATTTGTTTATGGACTTGTTACCAAAATTACCTGCTCTGATTTTAAACCTCCCGATGCTCTGCCTTCAAAACCCCTTATGGCAGTAGATGCCAGAAATTTGCAACATGGTTGCAAAATTCTGCACAACCTGGTTGTGCAGAAGCCCTTTCTCTAACATTTTTCTCTATTCTATTAGCTGTGCAGGATGCTTCATACTGTTTATAAAGTACTCATAAAACCATAGAATCATTCAGGTTGGAAAAGACCTTTAAGATTGAGTCCAACGGTTAATCTGGTACTGTCAAGTCCACCACTAAACTATGTCCCTGTGCACCATATCTATAGGTCTTTTAAATATCTTCAGGGACGGTGACTCCACCACTTCCCTGAGCAGCCTGTTTCAGCCCTTTTGGTGAAGAAACTCTTTCTAATATCCAAACTAAACCTCCCCTCAACAACTTGAGGCCATTTCCTCTTGTCCTGTTACTTGGGAGAAGAGACTGACACCCACATCACTACAACTTCCTTTTAGACAATGATAAGTTCTCCCTTGAGCCTCCTTTTCTCCAATTTAAACAACCTCAGTTCCCTCAGGGGCTCCTGGTAAGACTTGTGCTCCAGATCCTTCACCAGCTTCCTTGTCCTTCTTTGGACATGCAGTAAATTGAGTTACTCAGTAAATAGAGCAAATAAAATACAAGAACAATACGTTTAAGTAGATGTGCAGTATTAGCACTAGCATGATGCAGCTACTGAACATGTGCTCAGTAACAGGCTGTTTCTGCAGAGATCATAGCTTTTTCTTTTTACTAGCCAAATGTTTCCTATCATCTGTGGTATCTCTCCTGCCTGTGCCTTCATAATTTCCACACGTGGGAATTATATTTTCTTGTGAGAATGTCTTAAGAAATTAACTTGGTCTCTGAGGAAATGTAAAGTTACATGAAGAATGTGACATGCCAGTTATGAAAACTTTCTTGACTACTCTCCAGAGGCAGAATAAAAACTTCAGGCTGCTTAGCCAGCCTGACCAGGTTGATTGGTCAACAGACACCAGCCTTACCAAGATCTAAAATACCATTACTGTATCAGAGAACCCAGGAGTAGATAGTGTTAAATATTTTTATGCTAGCTTTCTGTATAGTAAAAGTATACGAACTTCCTACTGTTGTAGTGAACCTAATTCTGTATTACCTTTTGGAAACCATTTCCCTGAGGTGCTTTGCTTTGCAAATACAGGGTGTAAGAATCATAGAATATCTCAAGTTGGAAGGGACTCATAAGGGTCATCTAGTCCAACTACCTGCTCTTCACATGACTACCTACAGCTAAGCTGTATGACTTTGGAGTGCTATCCAGATGCTCCTTGAACTCTGACAGACTTTGTGCATTACCACTTCCCTTCATTCTCAGTGAAGAGCCTTTTCCTAATGTCCAGTCTGAACTTCCCCTGACACAGCTTCAGTCCATTTCCTTGTGTTCTATTGCTGGAACGAGGGAGAGGAGATCAGCACTTCCCCACTCCTGCCTTCTTGAGGAAGTTGTAGACTGTGATGAGGTCACCCCTTGGCCTTCTCCACTGACCAAACCATGTGACCTCAGCCATTTCTCATAAGTTTTGCCCTCAAGACCTTTCACCATCTTGGTCACCCTCCTCTGGACACACTGTAGTAGTTTAATGTCCTTCTTATACTGAGGTACCAAAACCCGCACACAGTACTCAAGCTGGGGCTGTGCCAGCGCAGTGTAGAGTGGGACAGTCACCTCCTTCAACCAGCTAGCTATGCTGTGCCTGATGCACCTCAGGATATGGTTGGTCCTCCTGGCTACCAAGGCACACTGTTGACTCATGTTCAACTTGCCATCAACACAAACACCCAGCTCTCTTTCCGCAAGGCTACTCTCCAGCCTCTCATCTCCCCCATTTGTATGTATAACCAGCAGTACCCCATCCCAGGTGGAGAATCAGGCACTTGCTCTTGTTGCATTTCACACAGTTGGTGATTGTCCAGCTCTCTAGTCTATCCAGATCTCTCTAAGGCCTCTCTACCCTCGAGGGAGTCCACAGCTCCTCCTAGT
>JANHGB010064155.1:0-34601 GCA_026283785.1 Coracopsis vasa | reverse complement strand
AATAACACTTGGCGATCTTCTCAATGGAAGATACGACAGAATCAGAATCACAGTATAGTTTGGGTTGGAAGGGACCTTAAAGCTCATCCAGTTCCAACCCTGGTGCCCTGGGCAAAGACACCTTTCACTAGACCAGTTTGTTCAAAGCCCCGTCCAACCTGGCCTTGAACACTGATAGAGATGGGGCAGTCACAGCTTCTCTGGGCAGCCTGCACCAGCGCCTCACCACCCTCACAGGGAAGAACTTTTATATAATATCTAATCTAAATCTCCCCTCTTTCAGTTTAAAGCCATTTCCCCTTGGCCTAGTGCTACTTGCTCTCACAAAAAGCCCCCATCCAGCTTTCTTGTCAGCCCCTTTAGACAACGGAAGGCTGCTCTAAAGTCTCTCCAGAGCCTTCTCCAGGCTGAACAAGCTCAGCTTTCTCAGCCTGTATCCACAGGAGATGTGCTCCAGTCTTCAGAGCATTTTCATGGCATCCTCTGGACTTGCTCCACCAGGTCAACATCCTTCTTATGGTGGGGGCCCCAGACCTGGGCACAGCTCTGTAGGTGGGGTCTCACGAGAGCAGAGTAGAGGGGCAGGATCACTACCCTCAACCTTCTGGTCATGCTGCTGGTGATGCAGCCCAGGACACAGCTCGTTTTCTGGGCTGCAAGTGCACACTGAAGCTGGCTCATGTTGTGCTTCTCATCAACCAACACCCCAAAGTTCCTCTCCTCAGGGCTGCTCTCAGTCCAGTCTCCACAAAGCCTCAGGATTGTCCTGACCAACCCAGGTGCACTCCATGAGGTTTGCACAGGCCCACTTCTCAAGCCCACCCCTGAATTTGGATGACAGTAGGATTTAATAACAGGAAAAAAAAAAAAAAAGCCTTAAATTTACCCTAGCAAAAGCATTGGTCCTTTCTGTCCTTTTAGGAACTCATTCCTTATTTTTTCTGAGCAACTGAGCAATAGATATAACTTGTGCAATTCTAAGCAATGGAAAGAAAATGTTACTTTGGTTTTAGTAAGACATAGGAGTTACCATAAAAGCAAATCATAAATAAGATCAGCCCCTTATTCCATAAATATGGAATGAAAGGAATGCAACCTTCACCAGATTTGTTTGAAGACTAAAAAGTGGGGGGAGGGGAACACAGAAAAAGTACACAAAGAGCTCACGAATCTCTGGCACAGAAACGGAGATTCCAGATACAGCAGAATCTGCAAGTGAGAACCAATTTACAAATTATGTGTGTCCAGCACACACACAAAATTTTTTTAAAAATTCTAAAGGACAGCAAAAGGCAAATGACTGAGGAATCTCTGAAATCTAAGAAATCTTCCGCCTGTGTGCATCCTTACAGAAACAGAAGACAGTGCTCTTAAATGCTAAAAAATAGCACTCAATCTGATGTCGGAGGTCAGCCTCTGAGGAGGAGTAATTCACTGAAGAAGATGGTGATGTCAGCTTCAAACATGAGATGGAAAGGATCCAGGAAACTTGTTAGTTCTGCAACCATTCAGGAACAAATATTTAACTTGGGAATTAGCAAGGAGATCAACTTGGAACTGGCAGGGGATCTTCGTAGAGAAGCAAAGCAGGAATTATATAAGAAATGCAGGTCAGAGTCTGCAAGGAACAGGTCCTGTTCTGCTTGTTCCTCCAGCTGTTCCACCCAGACCGAAGCATTTGCATCAGTCAGACATCTATACTTTGCATTAACTTTGTGGAGACTGAAGGCATCCACGGTACCTTCTGTGGTGGCTGGGATGCCCTGAAAATGGAGAACCTCTGCCTGGTGGGGAAAAAATAACTTCAATGAAATTACCTTTCCTTGGAATAAAAAAGTAACCCTTTTTTGAACCTGCCATGGTCTAATACTCGTTTCACATCAGTCTAAGGCTGGAAGAACCGGTTTTATACGACCACTAATTTCCACCTTCTGCTCTTGGAATTTTTTACACGTACAAGCTAGCTGAAAAGCCCTAGTATGAGCAGATAATGGCTGATACACAAGCTCAGAAAACCACAGCTCAAGCTTCTTTCAGACAATGAAACCTTTAGCTACCTGAGCCTTACTTCTCTCTCATGCAATATTTTCATAGGTGTCTTACTAAATTTTTTTCTGGAATTTCTGCACCAACAGCTATACATCTCTTTTCTGCTTCAAATACCTACCTGTTTATTAAATATTTCTCCCTTCTCTGCAGTTCAAAGTGAAATATCCCACCAGCAGGCTCTGACATTTTAGAGCCTGCAAGCATGTGTACATGGCTGGCCCAAGACGCAGAGCAGGAACCATCACAGAAGGTTTGGAGAAAATAAGCTTATGTAAATGCAGTGTACTTCAAACAATGGAAAAAGATTTGAGCCCTGATTTAAAGAGCTGAAGAAGAGAACACAAAGCAACCACACCGGTGTGGGAAGCTGGAGCACACGGTCCAGGAAGTCCAGAACTGCAGCTGCTGCCACCACAGCCATAAAACCTGGGAACTCACAACATGGCACTGATCCCTCTGGCTTTCCCTACAAATGTTCTCATCTGGTATTCACTGCCATTTACTTCCTCTTTTCTGTTCTTTATTCAGTGCACTGTTGTTTGTTCTACTGCCAATTATTTTCATATTTTTCTTAAGTGGGTTACTTCTTGACCAATTTTTTTGATGTCTGTGGAGCAACAAGTTTCTGATATCCCAGATGATACTTTCAGATAATTCCCAGTTTCCAATAGTACGCCTGACACCAAGTTACATTCCCAAAGGCATTCTGTAACTGTATGCATCACTGTAACTTTGGAAGATCGTTCTTATTGATGTGCTGTATATATACATGTGCAAGCACATGTCTGCTTGTACACATACATTTGTGTGCTCAAACCATAGATAAATAACTGGAACCATGTCCTATTTACGGAAGGTAAGAGCAACCAGACTGTGATAAGTATGCAAGGATACATAAGGAAGTACTCTGTTTTCGAGTGACAAAGCAGCATTCTTCTCTGTCCCTCAGAATTAGTCTATGTGGTAACACAAGCCTTCTGTGTTAAGAAAAAATATTTATATTTTTAGATGACTGGCCTTCAATAGTTCATAATCAACATGCAACAATTTTGTAAGCAGAAGATCTTTTCAGAGTTATAATAAAGCATACTCATGCAGGACTGTAAGAAGACTGGCCCAGAATTCACTCAGCAGTGAATGCCAATGTTAAATCTGAGGAGGTAAGAAGACCTGGTAACAAGTTCTATTATGCTCAAGAGAAAACTGAATTTAAAAACGCATGTCTTAGCAATTTAAGTGAGAGTGTTGCCCTTCTGCATGGCTGAAAGCTTCACACTGTGCTGAGAATAAACTTGCAGACAGCAATGACAGCTGTGGGAATGATGCCACATATTAAAATGTTAAACTTTCCTCACAGATGACAACAGGAGTAGTCACCCAACATAGCATCGTTCTGCTCAGGTACAGGTCAGCTGAGACAAGGAGCAACACTTTGGGGAAGACTAACTTGAAAAGAAAAATAAAGCCAAAATAAGGGTTTAAAGATAACACTAAGAAAGAATGCTTAAAAACATAGATGAAAACTAAGACATTATTAAATTCCACATCAAGCTATTTCATTTGATCCATAAGCAGATACATACCTTGCCAAAGAAGAATGGAAAGCTTCAAACTGATCTCTAGAAAAAATGTTAAGAGTAGGTAAATAAATGTACATTAAGCATCTCTTACCCCCATAAAAGGCAAATATCTACACTGAGCCATGTCTACTTGCACTATTAAAAAAAAGCATATAACATCTTTTCATTAATCCACTTAAATTCATGTGAAAGATGCTGTGTTGTAACAGCCCCTGGGAATCCTCTTCACCATCAAATCTGGAAATGGTAAGTTTTTAGTAAGATGAGAGACAGATGAAGGGAAGAAGCTGCAGTTTGGAATTCCTGATTTGCACATCACTACTTGTACCTAAGTGTTAGAAGTCAGAATCAGGTACAAAATCAGAAGACACACCCTCTAATGCATGTCAGAAAGCTGTGGCCTCGTAAAGCTACTTGTTAAAACCTGAGCCTTAGCAGAATCACCAAAAAGAGCACAAAAAGCCAGACTGGCATCCATTAGAACAGCAATTCTCTGCAGCTGTCACAAAGCAATGGCTTTCAGTTTGGCTTTCTGAAGCCATTTACTCCAGTGGTCGCTCATACAGCATTGGGTTAAATTGCATGGCTCCAGAAACACCTTTCCTGCTTCCCTGGCTCTGTGGTCAATCCACATTTCTGCAGGATCCTATTCTTCTCCATGGAAAGCAACCAAAGGACAAAAGATGCTGTCTTATCCCAAGTTGCATTTTTAGCCCCCTCTGCCTATATTGCCTTAACCAAGAGTAAAAAGATGTTTGCATATGAAGCAAGGAATTAATTTCTCCTGCCTGGTATGGAGCCAGCATTTGCAGCCCTTCTAGGCCTGAAGGCTACTCCAGAGGCAAATTTACAAACTGAGGATAAATATCCCGAGCTTTACAGAATACCACAAAGCACACATTTGACACCACGTTGTGCGCATTTGTTGACTTTTCGCGGCAAACACTGCCATGATGTAAGCTTCCCTGGTACTTTCCCTTCCTGTGCCTCCCCTTAACTCTGGGCAGGAGAATGGTGGGTGAAGGAATGGCTGGAATGTGTTTGTTGTAGCACAGTTTTCTGCTCTGCAATCACTTGCTGCTTCCTGTCAGACTGCAGGGAAAAAAACAGGCTTCTTTTAATATTCTCCATTCAAAATGTAGCTAATGCTCCATTTTCTTGGGATAAAAGAATGTCTTATTAATGGAATTATGCAAATAAAAATACCTTTAATTCATTTTTTCCATTAATTTTCTTCTTTTTACACCAGGACTCAAGCATGTAGGCCTCCATATCTTATCCATTATCTATTCTTATGTACATATTTTGCAGAACAAAGACATTGAAATGGTGAATCTAGTTCTCCAATCTGGGAGTTTCATACTGTCACAGCCACATAAAGAGGCACAGAAGCTAGCAGAACAAGATTGACAAGGAATAACCTCAGGATGAGGGAGTTTCCCAGCTGTCATAGAGCCAATGGAGTAACTCTGCAAAGTTTCTCCCTGAGCCTTTGTAACCAGCGCAAAAAGTGCTCAAAGATACTTCTGCTGCAACCAGTTGCAAGAATAAACCCTCCTGGGCATCACAACTCAGCATCAATGCCCCTCCATGAGACCCAAAAGCACATTTTCTCTCTTCAGCCTTACTGAATAGGTTTCATCAAGCAGAACAAATCCAGCTTGGGTTATTTTGGTTACCTCACATAAAATATCTATTTTTCAAAGTTGGGATTGTTGTCACTCGAAAGGAAGTAGAATATTAAAAAAAAAAAAAAAGGAAGAAAAAAAAAAGAAAAAAGAAAAAAAATTCTGGTCTCCTACAATTAATACAACATTTTTCACAGCAGTGATAGTTAAATCCTTACATCCAGTATAACATCAGAGCAGCTGCCCTCAGCTGTCTAGCTTTAAAAAACAGTTTCCTATTGCAAGCTTTACAGTTGCTTCACATACAGCACTTTAATCTGTTAGATGACATATGAAATTCGTTACTGGTTTACAAGACTCCAGTATGCATTTTTAGATATATTCCTTAAATGTCATTCACAGAGGTTACTGCCTTTGAATATCTAAAAGCAACTGCAGCTGTATCTACCTAAAAAAAGAAAATGAGTTCCATTTATATTGTATTCACCAAAAGCATCTATGGATTCCAAATTATTGAAGTATGTATCTATTTTTGCTTCCACTATAATTGTGAGGAAAATAACCTCCAAAAAATAGTAACATATTTCATAACAAGCAATATGGGTTTTAAACCCATCGTATTTCTTGTTGATATTTCATCTGGATTTTTCAAAACATGAAGACATGAATCCTTAGACTTTTATTCTGACATGTTTATGCCAGAAATTGAAAATCACAAGACTCAAAAGGCACTACCCTCAAATATTCATACCCCAAATTGCTCTTTTCTGATAAGTACTCATAGGGGAGCAGGGGTGATCCATCCCTGATGGAAACTTCCCCTCAAAGTATTTTCACTAGATCACAAGAAAGAAAGGGAGAGGTCCATTATTACATTACTCTCGCCATTTCCATACTGGCTTTCCCCTACAGTACAGTTCCCAGGGTTTGGTATTGTTTTATTATAAATTAAAGGTTTTTTTAAAAAAATGAACTATCACCAGTTCTCAAACACTGCCATCCCTTTTTACATATGCTCTCTGTGCAGCTCCATGCCATTAGTGGTAGCTAGGATCCTCTTGTGGCATTTACAATCCTGAAATATTTGCAACTAGAAGGCAAATCTGCACAAATTATAAAGAGAAAAATCAGCCACAGAAAAGTGTTAAATAATGGCACTCTTAAGCTACAGCAGCAACACAACGCATTTTCACAAGTACATTTTTGAAAGCAATAATATAGAGTGTTAGTTAAACAAAGATGTTGGCACCAAAGGGACTGCAAAATTATTCAGACTGAGTGTTCGTAAAGCTAATGTATGGAGTGCACTCAGTGGTAAGTTTTGGTTTATTTAAAAGTTCAGTATCTTTAAACTACAAGTTAATAAGAAGCAGAGTTTGTGCAAATATCAGCACATCAGATACGAATGCATGCCCCAAACTCCCACTGACTCCAGCATGTTCACATGCCATCAGGCCTGTGACTGCAGGCAGTTATGACTTTATGATGAAACTAAAAAGCTAAAACCAAGTATCCCACCACTGCAAATTGCATCAGGCCATTGCTCAACTCATTGTGGAACTGTATTTTCTCCTTATAGTGACTGCGTCCATTAAATCAGAACAGTTTCAGCAACATTTTCCTTTATAATTCGAGACTATTTTGTAAAATTTTCTATCAGAAAGAACATAGCTGAGTTTAAAATGTTTCTTTTGCAGAGTAAATCAGTTTTTCATAGTGAAACTTCTTTTAAGGGCCAATATTTCCTCACTGGAAGCTTCTCTGTTTAAGCATGCATAATTGCTTCTTGTGCAAAATAAGTCTCCCCTTTTCCTTCCAAAGATTTCTAACTTACGCACGTATCTTAAAGGTACATAACATAATTTGGCATAAAGCAAAGGACCAACTGTTACTGATCCTGCCACCATATTTTTATTTGCAGAGCACACCACAGTTATTTGCAGAAGACTTCTCGATACAAAGTTCATGCTAGAATCATAGAATCATAGAATCCCAGGTTGCAAGGGACATAAAGGGTCATCTGCTCCAGCCTTTCTAAGCAAAGTATGACCTAGACATGATGTCCCAGCACCCTGTACAGCCGAATCTTAACAGTGTCCAGTACTGGGGGAATCCACCACTTCCCTGGGGAGATTATTTCAATGGTTGATAGCTTTCTGTGTGAAAAATTTTCTTCTTGTGTCCAACCAGAATCTCCCAAGGAGTAACTTGTCAAATGGAAGTCTCTGTCTTCTTTGTAGCTACCCTCTAAATATTGGAAAATGGTGACAAAGACTCCCGAGCCTTCCTTTCTTAAGGCTGAACAAACTCAGCTCTCTTTAGAGCTCCAGAGAAGTGCACTTCAAACCTCAGGATGAAGAAGTGCTACAGGTGACTGTCAACTAGAAAGACTGGCTTTTCAGAAACAGCTTTTGCTTTAAAACAGTAACACCATTCAACACTCAAGCAGTGGAAATTGGGTCTTCCCCTCTATTGCCAGAGTGGTCAAAACCCAAGAACAATAACCTTAGTGACCAGCCACGTTATCTCTGCATGAATTACTTCTGGAGCTGTGGAGGAGAGAGCCCTTTGTCAAAATGCTGGAGGACATTTAAGAGCACACCAAATACTAAAGATTTGACAAGGTAAACTGTTATAGCTCCCACACAGATTTAAGGACATGAATATTAGAACAAATGATGTGAATAAAGGAAAAAAAATCTTAGTGAACTGGCAGGACACGTGAGGAGCAGCCCTGTCAGGCAAGGGCTTGCAGGCAAGGGCCTACTGGTTGGTAAAAGTCACATTTCACAAGAGGCTTTAAGATCATGACAAGTAGCAGTAAACTTCTGATTCTAAGATACTTAGTGAAAAAATTATTTTCACATGGTTTAATACAAATGTTGCTGTGAAGGCAGTGAGGAAGAGAGATGTTGGGAACTGAATCAACTGGCTAGTTTCAGTCTGGCCAGAGTAGCCATCACAGGTGACCATCCCCACCCAGCAGGTATTGTTTCTCCTAGGAAGGTGGAGGAGTTCTCATTGCATTTGTGTGCAAACTTTTATCTCCTGAATGGAGATATGGAGGCACTGGAGGCTTGGGAAACTGGGGAACATGAGGCAGCATTAGCTGGAAACCTCCCCCAAAAAGCAGCAACCTTTAGACTGTTGCTGGGCATTATCCCCCTACATACTAACCTTTTCCAACACTAAATGATTGTGGGAAATGAAGTAAAATGGGATTAAATTGCAGAAAGTATGCGAGTCACTAATGCGACATGAAAAATGCATGGTATACCGAAGTGATGTTTTCTCTAAAATGTGCTAAGAAAATGTTTTTCTTAAACGACATATCAGTAATGTAATTTCATGAAAGCTTTGGGGTAAATTCTCTACAACCTAGAATTAATGTAGGAAAACATTTTGAGTTAAAAAAATATCTATAGATTTTCATATGAAATATGAACAGCAACCAGTTTCAGTTTCTTAAGTGGGAATCAGCTGTTTATTCAAGCAACAATAAATGTTAAATACTAATAATTCTATGATAGCCAAAATAATTTAAAGTTAATGGTGACCATAACTATCAGAACAGAACAGTCACACGCAGAGCCCTCTGACGTGAGCTGTCTCCCATTCTCAGTTCATGATCCACTGTCATACTGCCTGGATTGGGCCAGTTGTCAGCTAAAGCAGGTTTACTCATCCTCTGCATTCTGGCAGACAAAACTAAAGTCATCTCAAAGACAAAACTAATTAAAATGTTACCCTGTTCAGTAGATACAGGTTACATCTAATTCAGAGCAAAAAAAAATGATGACTTCTGGGCCACTACTTGAGATTTATATTGGTATTCATTTCATTTATCCTTGATAGAATCTCATCAGTTTAAAAAAAAAGTTGGTCCAAAACCACCAGATTTCCTATTTTTTCTACATTTTATAATAACCACTGGGGATTTCGTTGTTTGCATTTTAAGTTAATTTCAGCAATATTTAATATGTTTTATTTGTATTTGTCATTACGTATATTTCAAAAGAAGCCATTTATAGCTAGATGAAAATAAAAATAAAAATCCTCTGCATTAATACAATATTTAGGTATGCTTCTTTTAAAGCATTTACATGTTAATGTATTTTCAATGTATTCTAATGCAATTGAAGAAACACTGTGCAGGTAACTCTAGATTGGAATCCCACCATAAGGTTTAGAAAAAAATCTGATTTGTCTACTACATCATTTAAGTGCTTGGATACCTCCAGATAATTAGAAATTCATATAGGTCAGTGAACTACTATTGCAAATGGTTTTAAACTGCTAGAGGGGAGTTTTAGATGGGATATTAGGAAGAAGTTCTTCACTGTGAGGGTGGTGAGGCACAGGTTGCCCAGAGAAGCTGTGGCTGCCCCATCCCTGGCAGTGTTCAAGGATGGGTCTCATGGAAGATGTCCCTGCCCGTGGGAGGGGTTTGGAACTAGGTGATCTGTAAGGTCCCTTCCAACCAAACCATTCTGTAAGTCTATGGTTCTCTGAAATAAGCATACACAGAATAAAAGAAAAACAACTTTGCTTAACTTTTAGGGCAAGTAGAACTTCCAGTGTTCCAAATTTTGTATTTTCCAAAATTACACAATAGCTGTGTGGACGTCATGCTTTGATGGGTTTCCCACTGCTGAGTCAGCATTAAAGTGGTTAAGTTTTGACCCTCAGACTTCTCACCATTCTTAAAACAAAACCAACACTGCTTGCAAAACAGCAGCTTTTCACATCCACAGGTGAGTAAATATCAACACAAAACCAGTAAGAAGAAGAGCTCATAAACAATTTAGATCCCTCTCTTTGTCTTCAAAAAGTAATTTTCCTGAGGATAAGAAGAAACAAGCACAACGTATGTGTGTGCAGGTGTGCTGCCTTGAATGCAATCATGATTTTTGCTATCCAAGAAATACCTCCCAGTGATGAAATTCTATTCTGCAGGACTGGCAGTTGCCACTGTTGGCGCCAGGTGTTGCTGTGAGAAAGCCTTGCTGCATCTAGCCTAGTTGTTTACACTCTGCTTTTATAGAGAGAAAATAACTCTTTCCCAGGATCATATCTGATTTTGACATCCAAGTATTTTCCTCATGCTAGTACATGTCCAGTAAAGCGTTGAAATTTGATTTTAAACATGGTACAATATCCAACTCCCACATACACATTGTTTGTAACAACCCCTCTTCTATCTGGCCTAGGAAAGAAGCACAAAGGGAAAACATACAAACTCAAAATTCAGGTGTTGAGGGAAAGTTTCTGGAAGAAGACTGAAATATAAGCATTTAAAATGGGCATTATGCATTGCTAAAACAAAAAATCTTTCAGACTCTGTAAGCATCTAGCAAAAATACAAAGTGATACAAAGAAAAGGAATCAGGATATTAACAGTTTTGCTGCAATGAGGGTGAGGATTTCAGTGCGTTTATGACAGTCACAGTCTCCAAATCCACAAATGCAGGACTACAGTTTGCCTCAACATTAGATGTGGCTCTGACTATGGGATGTATAATGTATAGTTCTATTATACATCATTACAGAAATCTGTGGGATCCATTGACCACTCTCATTAGTTACTGTGTGAATAAGCTTTCTAACCGGAGGTTAATTCCGAGATGAGACGGAGCGTAAAGTCCTATGCTCTTTGTTAATTTTACTGCAGATAGGGCAGGGAGAGGGGTAAACAAATAGGGGAATAAGGAATTCACAGACTACCTCGTATTTCTTTTCTATTCTATTATTTTCTATTCTAGTATATTCTTTCTTATTCTTAATATTCTTATTCTTACTCTTATTCTATTCTTTCTGATACTTTGTGTTCAAATGTGGAGTCAGAGCTTCTGTTTCTTTATGAGTGATGCAGAAATCACTCCAAGCAAAATATTCTGAGAAATAATAGATCCCTGAGTGTTTGGGTGCATCGATGCTTCATAACCTGCACAATGCTGCTGCTACTGCCTTCTCTGGAGGGAATCCCTAAGGCAGCAGTTCCTCATCTAAGCAATCAAGAGAAATCCAGCACAACCCGCCCCTCCTGCAGAACTCCAGGACAGAAGAGATGCTGGCAGCGAGGGCATGAATACATGGGGCTGCTGTACTGTATTCACAGTATCAAATACAGGAGAGTAAAATTGTGCAGGAGTTCTCGGCATCTCCTTAGAGGATGCACTCTCCATGTCATGATCACAGGACAATCCAAGTTGGGATGGCCCTCAGGAGCCCCCAGTCCAACCTTCCTTCCTGACCAGCTGAGAGCCCACACCAACTCAGTCAGGGCTTTAACTAGAGAGGCCTTGAAAACCTCCTGAAAGCACTGCACAACATTTCAGGGTAATCTATTCACCAGCTTGACTAAGAGTATATCTACTGAAGTAAAAGTATTTTTTTTAAACATTCATTACACCATTAACTGGGTTTGGCTTGACTTTTGTAAATAAACAGAACTACTAAATCATTTTATGTTAAATTAGTGAATAGACAGATCCCTGAACATACAAGAACACCACCTACAGATGCATACAGCATATGTAACTTGCTTGTAGAAAGAAGATGCATTACCATCCTCCACAATAACAAAGTAGATAAGAGCTATAAATACATTTTTGTAACATATTTGGGTTTTTGCTTTTTGTAATTCAGAAGGTGGTAGAATCTAAACAAGTGTGGTACAACTCAGAAAGCCAGTGCATACGTAACATGACTGAATTTTGCTGCAAAATTATGCAGGCGTGCTCATGTGTCTCGACAGTCACAAGCCTGCACAGATTTTGGCATACACCTACTGTCGTCCATGACCCCAGAATTTATACTATATATTTTAGTACTATAAACAAACCTGTATTTTAGTACTGTAAACCAAACTGTATTTTAGTACTATAAACCAAAGTGTAAAGCTTTCTCTTGCTGACTGTGCTGAAAATCAAGCTTCCCAGATGGTCACAAACACCTTTTAATTGATGTTAAGTCCACACACAAACGCATACACAAATCTCTTCTATAAAGATAAAACCCAAGAAAGCCAGTATTCTATGAAAAGCAAAAGATACACATTTCTGCATTTGACATTTAAAGAGTATACTAATGATGTTAATAAGCTACCAGGAACTGTAAGACAGATAAATATACAGGCTTTTATTTTATTCTCACAGCTTCAACTCCTATCCAAAACAGGTGGCAGCTTTCCACTCTGCAGCTGATCAGCTCTTATTCACAGCTAAGTGCACATGTAAGCAGTTACTCAAAGATTCAGCTTTCCGTGTAATTCTCTTTAAACCACCCCTTAGGACAACTAATGTTCTTTATGTACCTGCACTTGCTGGCACTGCACACTCCCCAAAACCTTACTCCTTCTTTTTTTTATATATATATTCTAATACAGTTCATCACACATTTATAAGGCTAAGATAGACCAGGCCCTATATTCAGTTTAATAGAAGACTGGTTTATAAAACATTATTTTTGCTCTTTACGTATTTAATAAACAATGAAAAAAGGAGAAAACGAGGTAGTTTTTACTGGCACTGTTACTGACTATGCTGTATGTACTGATCGTACATGATCCACAATATATAGCTCTTATAGCATCATCACACCAACCTAGCATCAAAGTACTAAAGGGTATTTTCTTCAATAAATCCAATTAGTATTAACTGGAGCTACATCCACACTTTGAAAGAGAAACACACACTAAGAAGTGACTTATCACAGTAGGATTACTCACCTTTATCAACTATCAAAATATAAGTATAGTGGTAAATACAAGCCAATCAGTTGCACACCAAGATTGTTATTCAGACAAAATTACTACTGAATTCCCTGTGCACTCAAGGCTTCATGACGAAAGCCATTAGAAGTTTCTCTTGTCCTTGAAATGATCTCTTTACATACAAACTTTTTTCCAGTAATCATCAGGTTTTCCTATAATTTCTCTAATCAGCACATGCTGCTGGAAAGCTAACTTGGGGAAAAGCACATATATATACACACATTAAAATACACCTGCTCACTATATATAGATGTACTTAACATTTCAAAGTAAATGATACAGCAACATACAAGAATCTTTTCATGCATTACATATCCTGTTTGCTAACAGATCACTGAGAAATTTTATTCATGAAAAACAGAAGGAGAAAGAAAATTAATCTGGTTTATTTTAGGAAATATAAAGAAAATTACATAATAATGGCTCTGGAATGCTCCCTTTCTTTCAAGTAGGATGCATTTCTGTCTTTTTTGAAAACTCTACCGAGACAGCTTGAAACGGTCAACTGTGCTCTGTTGCAGAGTGTCTAGTGTGAGCTAACATTCAGTGGTTTTTATTTTTTTAAGTTGATAGTTACTACAAAACCACTCATAGGGCAGGCAAATGTTCAACTAAACTAGAACATTGGCTACTTTAATTTTAAACGATGATAGGACAACACAAAAGGAAAAGGAAAAAAAAAGAAAAAAAAACCCACCACAAAAATACCCATGTTGATATTCCTTCTTAAAACTGAGATTCAGAAACTAGTCCACAGACCTTCAGCAACATTAAAAAGTAAAGCAAGATCACAGCTGAGAGTGGATCATAATGCCAATTAATAGTAATTAGCTTATTGTAGGGTGTTACATCCATATGAGCCACAGAATGAAAGAAGGTCATGGTGTCATCACTGAAAGTAAAATAATCATCCTGAAAACAATAGATTTATATTCTGCCTGCATGTATGTGTATATGTACATGCACATATGCATTCATAGATTATATATAAAGACATTACAAAGATAGAGAACAGAAAAAATTTGCACAAACCATAGAGTGAGAATAGAAAGCCTACAAAGAAAAACTTGGTCAATTCAAACTACAACTTGTTCTTGGGTAATTCCTGAGCAGAACAGAAAGCTAAAGTTGGCAAATACTGATTCTCTATGAATTACTTGCTCATCCTTCATAGAGGTAATCTGAAAAGCCCATAAGTGTAAGTGCTATGTGAAATGTGTCATCCTAAGGTTACCAGGAGTTGAATTGTAAGCACAGCGACTACATTATCACACCTGTTTTGAATGCCACATCCAAAGGTTATATGATAATGAGGAAGCTGCATAAAATTACCCCTTCCTTCTATGTGGTGCCACAAACAGAAGAGACATCAAAGAATAAGATTCTGGAAAGAAGTGGGACAGTATTTTTATTTCTTAAGAGAAAGAGAGTAACTTTAACTACAAATTGACTGCATAAGTCCTAGTTTTTTTCAAGGCACAGAACTCTTTCCAAAACCTATTTGTCCAGCAGTAGAATCAGTAATAATTTCTAGCATATAAATAATTATTCAATCAGCGATACTGGTTAAGGGGCAATAGGAAAAGAGAGAGAGAGGGAGATTTATTCTTTGAACTGAAACATGATCCTGAATGCAGGACAAGTAGGGTACGTTTCAAATCCAGAACAGATTTTATAGCGGAGTTAAATTAAAAATTCTTGAAGTTTTATAATGGAAATGCTGACAGACCCTAAAATATATCAACACCAGTGGGTGTCACTATAATTAAGTGGCATTTAAGACTATTTTTTTTTTTTTTTTTTGCTAGACTTTGATTTCTGCAAAGGTCACATTTGAATAAAACCCTATATATCAGTAAACCTCATTAAAAGCATTACCTTTGCCAGAAAGGCACTTTTTTTTTTTCTTAACCTATCTTGCATAGTTTTAAAGAACTAATTATTGCCTATATCAAATTTTTTCTCATGCATCGTTATTGATAGATGTCCTCGTAGAGGTAAAAGAAGGATGAAGGACTTCTCTCTTGAGCTGAATTCCCTGCTGACGGAGTGCCAAGGCTGTGATACAGCAGCAAGACAAACACTCTTGGCTCTTTCCCAAGCTGCTTTTCTCTTTGATTATATCCCCATCGGGTGCTTAGGAAGCTTAAATACTATACAGGATTTTAAAGCAAAAGAAGGGAGTGCAAGGGGTTCAACATTAAAAAAACACAGTTAGATTTGCAGAAAAAGTAGCCAGGCTTCAGGTCAACCCTAATTTTCATTGCATTTTAACTTGCTAGCTCTGGATAGGCCAGGCAAACCTTAGCTGTGGCAAGGAGACACAGCAAAGCAGCTTTTACATTCTTATTATTAGCTGAAATAAAGAAAAAGCACAAGGTAGTAAACTTGGAAATATTCCCTGGTTAGAATCTCATCCAAATCTTAAGATATTCTTACTGCTTCACTTCCTTTGCACAAGTATTTCTTAATATGTATTTTCATGGAAAAGTTATTAGAAGTTTGGTTTAATCATATGAACACCTGACAGGACTGTCTGATTAGTGTTCTCAGCTGTAAAATTCAGCAAAATATTGAAGGCACACACAGGCATTAGGACTCCAAGTTCCATTTCCTAAGAGGGCTTCAACACTTAGCTGAACCACAAAGTGATTTAACTGTGGTAATATGGGACTGCTAAAATGCATGTCTATTTTAGGATGCCTTACTCCAGGGATGAAATCCACAGCCCTGCACTACAGTCCTCAGCTCTCTCACCATCTAGAGAAGAGAATCATCCAGGAATGGATGCCTAGGAGCTGGTGTGCTGAAGAGGCAGCATCACAGGGCTCATACAGGGCTAAAAAAACAAACCATAACAAAATAAAAATAAAGAAATAAAAATAATTTTTAAAAACCTCCACCATATAAAAGTACAAGGCAAATTCTGGTCAGACTCCGGTTTCCTCTTCTGAGAAGTTTAATAACTAATACCAGTTCAGTAAAAAATTAACGCTGGACATTACTGAAACTATTTTAAATTCTGTCCTCCTCTGCATGGAAAATGTACTTTACATCCAAAACATCCTGTGCTACTCATCTATTCATTTAGTCAGCCTATGGCATAGATATCCAGCTGAATTAGTATAGCTAATGCAATGAAAATATCTTACTTCCATATTGATAAACTGCAACAAGGAAATGCACAAGGAGTGTCTCCTCTTATCACTTCTGCATGTGCCGCTTCCACAGTATATTTTCAAATGTGGCAATGCTACAGATATGTGAAAGAAGGATTCATAAATGTAAAACTAGAGTATTTATGAATCAGGTGTGAATAAAATACTATATTTATGTACGCTGAATTCAAATTCGCTGCATATAAAATTATTAGAAAGTGAAGTAGCATAATTTACTATCATATAAATTACCTGAATGTAAAAACTAGTCTGTCCTTAACTGGCTTAAAACATTGCACAGTTATCCTAGTGAGATTAATGTGATAAAAGATCATTTTACAATTTTGAGCATGGAAACTTCTCTGAGCCACATTTGGATGTACAAAACCTTAGTTTTGTAAGGTGTGATGGGCTTAAAAAAGCCTTACAAAACAAGAATTAAAAAATCACAAGTCTCCAAGATAAGTCAGAGGTCATGAGATTATCTGTTGGACTAATAAAGGAATACATCAAAGTCATCTTCCTCCCACATTAGTAAATCCTGATGGGTTTGCAGACTTGGTGTGGTCCATATCCTTTTATGCTGTCCTAAATCAGTAATTGTATTGCTCTATGTTCTGGGTTTTTTTACTTACTGTAAACATCATTGCTTGGTTTTGATCTGCTTCCTCTGCAAAACTAAGCTGCTTTTTTCACATGCCGGACGGCAATTCTGTTGACCGTATCAAAGCTCCTTCATGAGCTGAAAAGGGGTCAGCTTCCTTGTTACTCTTGCCTTTCCCATTTGCCCTCACCCACAGAGAGATGAAAGTCTGCAGCACTAGAAGCTTTCTAAGGACTGGTGGTACTTGAAAGTTCCAGTTAGCTCAATAGCCCAACTGCCAGGAGACTTCAGTGAAATTTAAGAAATCATCATCACTCCTCAGGAGTAACTTGGACCTATTAGCCCTCATCTTTTCAATGTGACCCTTCTTTGTAGCTACCCTTTACATACTGGAGACAGCAAGAAATGCTCCTTAGCTGTCTCCCAAGATGAGAGCCAGAAGTTCATCCACTCCACTAGCAGGAAACAAAAGATTAGTTATATCCCATTTATTGTTCTGTTTTCTTTTGGTTTGTTTTTTAAGCACCCACATTTATGTTTAAGTTCAACACTATTTCCATATTTTGTCTGCATGATTTTGCTTCACATATAAAATATTCTGTGCCTACTTTTATTTTCCTATCATTGCTTAAAAGGGTCTCTTTGGCAGCTAGATTCCACCTGTATTACACTATTTTTTCCCTTTTTATTAATTAATAAACTTTCATCTACAATGACTGAGTGACTTCATTTTGCTATTTTGTGCTTTTCTTTTAATTTGTGCAATTTCCTACTTTATTTATATTATCTTCTCAATGTTATTAGTTGCATAGAATGCCTATTCAAAGCATTTTTCAGGGATAGTTACAGAAAGCCTGTTCCTGTCTCATATGTGCTCTGACTTTCATAGAACTACCTACTTGTGCAGAAGACAACATGCGAGAAAAGAGGTTTTGCTTTCTCCTTACCACCCACGTACCTTTTTGTTTTTCTAAATAATATTGCACAGACCAATGATTTTCTAACTGAGTGCTGAAGTCACAAAACTCTCATTATTCACTTGCTAGAAGAAGGAACTGGAAATTGCTTCAATTAAGCAGCAGCCAAATTAAATGCAAAAGGTCTGTTTCATATACAGCATTGTTTTGCTGTGTTGACACAGGCCAAGTTACAGCTACATTGGTGCAGCCTGAAGATGTCACTTACAACTCCAAGCATCCATAGAAAGAGCAGTTTAATGCAGAATGATCCTCCACTGGAGTGCATGCTAAGTAGCTTACTGAAGAGAGCCTGCCAGCCCTCCAGCCCCTGCCATTATGCCATGTGGATGCTTTTAGCTGACAACTCAGCTAAGGAGGAGACTAACAGCTAAAAAGTAGTTTAGGAAATTGCTTGCCTCTCCTGGGCTAATTACTGGTCTACGAATGAGACCTTGTAACCGAGTTTATAATTGGTTCTAGTCAGGACAAAGTCAAACAGGTTAGTTAAAAGCATTCCCAGCACCGGAGCCAATAATGACTACCTGAGAAGAGGCAGCTGATACCAGCTCTTATGGGTTAAATGTAAGCTGTTCAACATTGCACTGGGATCACAAAGAGATGGAGATATCCTATAGTAATATGCCAAGATTCTCTCACACATGGCAACATAACCACAGTATTAAATAAAGCCCAGCTAATGAAATGAGCTGCCGAGCTGCAGAGTGCAGCACCAGGATCACAACTTACATGGGAAGAGCTTAAGGAATGAGATTTACAGAAGCAAAAGTTCTTGTAAGGAGGCCACAAGAATCATTTGGATAGTGTACGATGGAGTTACGGGGCACACATGTGTCATGCCAGGAGACAGTGCTCCTTGCAGGGACACACTTCAGCACTAACCAACCTGTAAGTAGTACATCTGCACCATTTCTGTACCAAAACACCAAATTTCAGCTGTACAATATATATCTTTTACCCTCCTCTCTTCAAAATCTCTGCAGAAAGAGCACAGGACCCATTATTTTCAATAGCACATATGGTTTGGATTTCCCTATTTTCTGAAAGACCAAAGAACAACTGCAGATAATCAATGACATTCAATAATCTCTACCATTTGCCCTGAGTGAAATTCAGCTCTTCCATTAAAAGTACGCATCCTTGTAAATGTTTCCGGATTGCTACTGCAATGAAGCTTTTAATAAATCGACTCCCAATAGCTGTGAATGCTAATAAAAATAATCAATTCAGCACTTAACACTTCAATCACAAGACATATTTTTAGCCTGTTACTGATAGCCATGTTATAAAAACAGTAGTCTGTTATGTTGGATGCTTTTCTTGTGAAACTCATGTAACAGTGCCAGAAACAAGCAAATAGTTGAAGCATTTTCCTCTTAAATAGTTATTATATCTCAGACTAAAATAACAACACAGAATCTCAGCTAGCTTTGGCTCTACTATTATCTGGGGAACAATTCAGCACCTCAGGCAGGCAACAAAGGAATATATTTAGTAATTACATGGATTCTTTTTCATCAGTGATGCCCTCTGAATTTAACCTTTTAGGGGATATTTGACTGAAACTGTTTATGCACTTCCAAATCCAGCTTGAAGTTCTATTCTATTATGTCTCATCTTTGCTGTTGGTTTGGGGTTTTTTTTTTCCAGTTTTCCTTCTTGGAAAAAAAATCAAACTGATATGAGAAAACCAGAAGATATGCTTTTGTTTTTCAGAGGTTTTTAAACTTCTTTTTCTACACATAAACATATATGTAAATATGTCATCTTAAGATCTCATTTTAACTAGGAGAGCTAATATTCAAGAACACTAAATTGCCTTGTGCAAGAAAATTACTGTTGCAGCAACCTTTTGTACTCTCTGCAAGCCCTAGATGCATCTACGTCTTGGTTCCAACCATAAGCTTAATTATAAGCATGTGACTTGCTGCACTCAAGTCCGAGAGATCTGGACAATCCACAGTTTGTCTAACTAGAGAGTTCAATGCAATACAGAATGTTTGAGTTTCATGGAACTATTTAAAACACATTCTGCAGTACCAGTAGTGCCTAGAACCAATTCCCATTGATTTTAAATGCCTTTATGCCTACATATATTCTCATGGTCCCCATCTGACCAGCTCTCATACCCAGGTCCTGCTGATCCACAAGGCACAATCAGGCTATAAAGCAGAGCAAGCAGTCACCTTCAGTCATGAAAACCCACTCAGCAGTTCAAGGAGAAAAATTTCCTCAAGAAGAAGCAAGTGCTGCGGTCAGAACTACTATTCTGGTGAAGTCCAGGTGTCCTTGCAAAGAGCCTTTTGAAGAAAGGCAACTTCCAGTGTTGAACTCATGCTTTTGGTTTGAAATTTCTCCTGAGAAAAATGTGAACCAATCACAGTGGATTCAAATTGAACACAAGCTTTGAGGCATTACCTTTCTGTCACTGACTTATCATGGTCATTTTATATAACGACCCTGAATTGAAGCTGAAGAACAAGCCTAACAGACAAAAGCAATTGAAGCACAGACACACACATTGCCCTCCTGAAGAAACTTTCCAAAGCCAGTATTAATGCTTGGTGTTAGGATCTAGTCCAAACATTGTAAGGACCGGAACAGCCACAACCTTCCCTCTTTGTGCCTTGGGAACACCAGGGGCTCTGCAGCATTCTGAGAAACTCACCATCTTCTGACTGCTTCTGACTGCTAAAGCAGCAGAGACAAATTTCCATGTGCACCAGAGCCGAGGCCAAAATCCAGGGACTCTTTTGAGAAAGAAGCAACATTATTACAGTGATACTGACTTCCTCATCTCTGATATACTTTTTACTGGTGACTACATGTGAACAGCTAAAAACAATTGATACTGACATTTTAATCACTAATAAATAAAATTACAAGGGAAATAAATTTAAATAATTTAAAACTAGAAAAGACTTATCTTTTTTGATCTTATGTTTGTTACTGAATGTGCTGAAGCAATGCCTGAAATAACTCTCAGTGCACCAGAAGGCCCAAAGAGTCTGAGCAGTGAAAACCTTCCCAAATTACATGCATACTACACACACACATGCATAAATGCATTCCCCCTCTCACTCTGTCTTGTGGCGTCAGGAGTCTGACTCACAGCCTTTAAGTGCAGAGTAAGGTCAGTGTTCCAGCTCACAAGTATGTTTAACTGCTATCTCAGACATTTTAATGTATCTATTAAATTTCCAGTTTATTAACCTTAGCTAAAATGTATAGTAATACTGGTACATCAATTAAAGCATCCTGGTTCCATAATTCCTAGATAAAATTTTAAAAGGAAAAAGAAAAAAAGAAAAAGAACAATGCATTTGCTTATTTTCTAAGCATTAGTGTTATTTAAAATGAAAGAACAAGCAATTTGGGATCATGACAATGAGAAATTCACAGTGTTGCCTGGTGAAAAGATTTCAGAGGCACAAGCCCAAAGGTACAAAACAGAGAACACGCACCAGAAAAGTATGTGATGAACTGAAATGGCATTAGTATTTCTACCTTACAATTTTTATTTTGAAACAAGCTCTGATACTTCATTATCAGTGAGAACAATTCATTACCGTATTTAGTCAAGTTGCTGCATTACTTGGAATATGCTGTTTTCTATTTCCAACTAATCCTACAAAAACCTGTTCCACACAAGGAATGGCAACAAAGCTCCCATTGCTTCAGGAACACAGGAATTCAAGATTCAGTCTGCAGCTTGATATTTGACATATCTTAGACATAGCAAATGTCACATGAGGAAATAGTATGTCAGATAATATATTTTTTATTACAGTTGGTTACACTTGATAATCATAATAAACTCATGTGGCCCACATGCACAAAGCAAATGTTCATTATGTTACGATCAAATCATGGAGTGATGGACATTTTCTATGCTTTAAGCTTCTGTAAAACTCTCACTGGCCTACAGTTCATCTAATCTTCACTCCCTGCTGACTCTGAGAAAGATGGGCTGCTATACAGCAGGGTTATTTGCACAAGCCTGTTATTGATCAGCAGAAATGATCTGTGCAGTTTATCTCTGCTGATTTGATTTTTACTGTTCTCTATCCCTGCATAATGAGGACCTCCAGGCTAATTATGGTAGATTTTTACCCACTGAAGTCATCACCATGTCCTAATTCCAAATACTTTTCTTGTTGGTTGGAGTTTAAAGGCACAGCCCAGCAGAATGATACTGTGCCCCATAATCACTCTGCACAGAAGGGCTGAGTGAGGCAGATGGCCCCACTCCCATCTCTCCTTCTGCTGAAAGACAACGCTGCTAGAGGATCTACTCTTGCTAAAGCCCCTTTTGCCTGCACTAAAGAACACCTTCACAGAGGATAAAAAGGCAGGAAAACATTTGCTGCACTTTTTCTTTGTCATTTACCTTCATAGAATCAAAAGGTATCAGGATTATACAGAATTTATATTGCCAAATTATTACGATTATCCTTTGGGTATGAAATTTAGTCCATAGAATGATGAAAAGCCACTCTGCTCCTGAGTCTTTTCTTTCCAGAACAGCATTTGTGAAGGAAAAAAGGGGCTGAATTAACGTACAACAGAGGAAAGAAGATGAGTCTGTTACAGACAATATTCTGTCTATAAATTTGTACAGAGACCTTGAAATGTCACCCTTTTAAATATAAGTAGGACTACGATATCTGTAACATCTGGAATTATTTATTTTTGTGTAACAATTGTTACAGTTGCTACATAAAGAACCTCTCTGTAAATTCAGGAAGTGGTATACGTATGCCTAGATCTCCTAAAAAAAAATCAAAAAATAACTTTCTAAGTTATTGGGAACCTTTGCTGCTGATTTTCCATTCCCAGAGGTGGGCTAGATTTCTATTTCACCCAATTTCTTTGCCAACAGCCAATATTCCATTTTCTGTAAACTGTCCAGTAATTCCAGCGTGGTTTCATAACTGATTTCCAAACTGCAATAGGCACATAGGGAAGACGTGATTTTACTCAGAATTATCACATAAGCAAGTATGAAAAATCAAGAATTATTTACTATTTTCATGTAAAGAAGCTACTTCCAAGAATAATCATGAAGAATCAGAAGCTTGATAGGTAATGTTAACTAGGTACTTTTTTCAGCTCTGAAAGAAATTATATAATTCATTTAAATGCATATGCCTGCCAGCTAAGTACTCAAAGTGTAAAAAAGACTGAAAAAAGAAAATTCATATAATAAATGCAAAAATAAAGTATGCCCCTATAACAAGAAAGCTTGGTTAAAACATGAGAGGTTTAATTGGAGGAGGCCCTAACCCACCCTGTTTCTCAAAGTCATATCTTTAATCAAGGGTGCACTCTCAAGGAGTTTCAAAACTCTCTGTTATATATGTCTCTGCCAAAATGTTACAGACACTCCGTGGAGCTTCGGCTCCAGCCCTCAACCACTACCTCCCCCTCCTGCTGGAATAAACAGCCCATCAAATCTGCACACGAGTATGGTAAAGATTAAAGGACCATTCAACTATCAAGCGCTTGTTCAAACTGCAAAATCTGTACAACTTTAAAATTATACTGAAAGCTGAGAGGGACATTTTTTATTATTCCTAAGGTCAAACTACTTCTCCCCCTCACACACTGAATTTAATCATGATTTATAGATAAGATGTGGAGAATCTCAGGCTATGTATTTTCTTAAAATCACTGGGGAAAAAAAAAACCCAACAACATTCTAATTTTACAGGTAACAGTTTCTGTGTGTCACTTCATGATCAGCAGCAACAATCACTCACACTCTGTACAACAGAAAACAACTCATGACCTTCAGATAGATGCAATAAAACGAGAATCAATAAAAGAATTTGTAACCCCCCTTCTTTCCTCACTCAGGCTGAGATTTGTTAAAGCAAACCTACAAATTCTGAGTTTCAGTAAGTCCTTCACTTTTAAACAGATCCTCGTGGTTTCCACAGAGCAAGACAGGGAAGTGAAGCACCAAGAGCGAACACTTGTTCGCTCAAGTGTGGACACTTGAGTTCCTGTTGCTGCCTTAGGATGCTCCAGATGATGCCCAGCTGAACACCAAAACCTTAATCTGAGGAGTTATTAAAAAAATATTAAAAAATCCTACATGTGATATCACTGTATACCTGAACCAAAAGTACAGATGACAAAAAAAAAAAACACAACAAATTTTTTTTTAACAAGTGAATCAGAAACAGTCAGACTCAGCACTCTAATTTCCTCATTTCCTATAATTAACTCAGCTTTCAACACCTCTTCTAATTTACTGATGATTATCTTTTTATTCACCAATCTAGATTAGAATATAACTGACATTCTTTGCTACCCACTGGTTCAGATGTTCTCATCTTTCTGCCTCTAAATACAAGAAAGAGTTGTTCTCCAGTGGATTTATTTTCTTTCCTTTCACCCATTGCAGGCTGCCATGCATGTTACAGAGAACTGGAAATCCTTCCGAACTGCTGAGGTTGCCTTTCTCTGACCACTGCACACTACTTTATTCAAGAATCAGCTCCTTGTTCATTTTAATCTAAATTATTAATTATTAATCATTAGCAGTATTACTATTGCTACTTCCTCTTGCAAAGCGGTGTCTATTTTATCAACCTGCTTGCTCCTCTCTCCTACACAGTACGTGCAGCAAATGTTCAAGCTTTGATACAGCAACATACACATGTGCTCAAAAAAATTAATGGTACCAAAACCAGGAATTGCCCAGGTAATGCCCACAGCTCTTGATGATGAGAATGTATCTTAAGAAGAAATAAGAATATAGGAAATTCATACCAGAAACAAAATATTTCTTAGAATTATCCAGAAGTTTTGCCTTGTTTCTCAAATGTAACATATTATCTGATTTTCTTTCCTCTGGTTTCAAATAATGGATTGGATCCTCTTTATCACAATATTTTTCAAGCAACAATATCTGGGTGACTGTTGGAACAGTACCCACCAAACTGTGAGGTGTTTTCTTTAACCACCTAGTCAGTATTTCTGCAGACATGAGGTAATATGCATGTATCAACTTTTTGAATTGTTTTTAATGTAACAGTATAATCAATCGTAAACCAGGAAAACCTTGTCTCACAAGATCTTGTCCCAGCCTACTCCAAAACTGATCATTCCCACCTCCGCTTTTCTAGCTTCACTTTGCTATTTTTGTACTGCTTTCTTTGAGGACAGCTTACAAGAGTTGTTCCCCAAATATTTTTTAGGCAACAGAAACCATGTAAGAATAGTAGATGATATCAGAATTTTCCGTATTACAGGAGATTTTTATGTGGGGTAGATTCTGAAGAACTGCAGACTGCTTTAATAAGGAATTCCTGAGAAGCAACAAACAGATAATTTTCCAAGTTTCAGAAGCAATCTTCCAAGCAGCTGTAATTCACTTGCTCAAATGTGAAAGATGAGTATCTGAGCACATATAACATCCATACAGAACAAATATTCAGTGCTTTTGACAAGCATCAGATTTATACTCTACATCCACAAAACAAGCGCCATATGCCATATGGACTTTTGCAGTATGAACCTCCCCAAACTTCTTTTTGTTTCACCAGTGAATGTGTATCTGCAAATGTGATCACAGTTTTATCACCAATCCAATCTCCATGCACTTACCTAACTTCTAATGAATAAGATCACTTTTTGTTATCTCTCACCTAATTTAACCTATTCTGTTCTAAGCCCATAATTACTATATTATTATTGCAACATGCATTCCCTGAAAAAAAAAAAAAAAGTAGAACCATAGGATGTTTTCAGTTGGAAGGAACCTTAAAGTACACCTAGTTCCAAACTCCCTGCCACATGCAGGGACACCTTCCACCAGACCAGGCTGTTCAAAGCCCCACCCCATATGGCCTTGAACAATTCCAGGAATGGGGCAGCCACAGCTTCTCTGGGCAACCTGTTCCAGTGCCTCATCACCCTCATAGTGAAGAACTTCTTCCTAACAGCTAATCTAAGTCTCTCCTCTGTGAGTTTAAAGCCATTCCCTCTTGTCCTGTCCCAATATGTCCTTGTAAAAAGTCCCTCTCCAACTTTCCTGTTGGCCCCTTTAGACACTGGAAGTTGCTCTTAGGTCTCCCCAGAGCCTTCTCTTCTTCAGGTTGAACAAGCCCAGCTCTTTCAGCCTGTCTCCATAGGACAGATGCTCTAGCCCTTGGAGCATCTTCATGGCCTTCTCTGGACTCTCTCCAATAGTTTCACATCCTTCTTACACTGGGGGCCCCAAAGCTAGATACAGTACTGCAGGTGGGGTCTCACCGGACAGTGAGATGCTCTGTGAGAGTGAGTTACTGACAATCAGGGTAAATGAGTGTCTGGACATGTTCTTCCCTTCCAACAGTGTCTGCCTAGTTGATCTGTCCACAAACAGAAACTGATCTATACTTCATACAGATCAGATTATTTATTTCATAGCTCACTGATCTCAGAATCCAGCTGAACCTCTCTCTCCTAAATATCCTTGTGAATGGCTAGGAATCAAACTTCAGGTGCTTCACATAAATGATTAACACTTCACATTGCTCTGCACTCTCCAAATTTCACCACCACCACAGACAGTACCAACAGTTTTAATGGATGTTGTCATTAATATTCATCTTTCTTTTAAAGTCTTCACACCTAAGCAGTTGAGCTATTCCTGCAAAAAATCTGTGTACTATAGCCCTTACAACTGTCATCACTCAGGGGTTTTGCTCATCAGCTTTCCCTATGCCATCCTTACTCATCACCTTGACTGTGATATCTTGTCCACACAGCTCCTCCAAGATCCTTTTCCTAAAAGTTACTAAACATCACTCTCTCCAAATCTAACTCTTATTCTCTAGTTAGAAGACTGACTTCCAACTCAGAGCAGCCTATAAACCAGAATCTGTCTTTCACGTTTTTCAAATGTGTATTTTATACTTTCTCTGTTAGTATTCCTCATGCATGAAAATTCTTCCCTGTAAACACAAAAAAGTTACCCAGTTGCCCTCTTTCAAATCCCAGCTTAAGACTGTCGTTTGGATGCTACCTATTAAAAAATATTATCTTTTGCTTAGATCACTGCCTGCCAAATGTATCTGTTCCATCACAGTGCTGCCAGGGACTTCCCTGTTTTGCTGACTTCACACTGAAATTGTCTCTTAAAACTTAATTTTTGTATCTAGGGGACACTTTTAATCCAAAATCTGAACAAAATGTTGCAGAGCAGACCATGTTCCAGAACTTCACTCCCTAGGCACCACAGTTACACAAACACCAGTGAACAATAAAAAGTGTGTGTTGGTGGGGGCAATATCAGTTCTCTAAGCAGAAATACAAATACAACAAGAAGTTAAATGATTTTCAGTACCAGACAGCCACACAATGTGCCAGAGAATTCAATTTATGGTTCTTGATATTGCTCTGCATGTGTTTCCTCTGGTTTTAATAGATTTATTCCTAGGACAGCTACCTCATCCCCTTTTAGGCACCTAATTTAAGGGTCTAAAATAGGAGTTGGTTGGGAGCCTGCTTCTCCAATAACTTATGGGGAGCCCCAGCAACTCAGGTATGTAAATTAGATGCATAAAAGTAGATGGCTTAAAAACCCAATCTTCCAGTGTGCAACTGTGCAAATGCAGAAATAAAGAGTGGTCTTGATGTGGAAACCAGATGCCCACTCACACAACTGTACTTTTGTGTGTTCACTGAGAATATTTTCAGAATTGGGGGATGGTAATTTACACTTCCAATTCTGAGCTGCATGTCTGTTCTGCTTTTAGTAATTAGTAACTGGTCGCTCAGACATGTAAACTCAAGTAACAATAACAAAACAATGTCTCTCGATTTATGACTAAAGGAAATTCTTGGCACTGTGAGCACACTGCTGTATTTACTGATTTTACAGTGTAAACACATATGTTGCAAGACAGATGGACCTTTCCCCCCAGCTTTCAGCAATGGGTGTCTCATCAGGCAAGGGATTAAGAAGATCTTAAAATCTTTAAACAAGGTTTCAAAGACCTTGTCATGACAGTCACCTACAAAGGCTGGGATTATTAGACAAAAAGGGGCATGCTTTTGGGGAGCAGACAGGCCACACTAAACAGACAACTCAGCAGTGTTTTAAGTACATTGCAGAAAAGGGGTTAACAATAGATTCTACTATCAATTGCAGCCAGGTGGCTTTACAAGATGAAAATTTGGGTTTTTAGTCCATGGAATGCAGTTCCTGAATTATTTATATTCTGAACAACAGTAGGGTCTGTGATTTTAAACAGACAGACTCTCATCTGAAGCTACTTTTGTAAAACAGCTGCAATATCAAACCATTTTTGACACATTTTCTATGAAAATATAGTAGATTTTATATAAACATAAACCAAGGGTTTGAGGGTAAAACAAAATTCACATCAAGGCACTTAACAGCTTTGCCAGAGCACAAACTTTTTACTCTCAGCCTTTGTTTGATCAAAGGTCTACTATAATATTTGTAGAATGAAAGTCCATGTTATAATAATCAAACTTCTTTTTTACCTAAGGAAAGCTCAGATGGTGCAGAATGCACTCTGTCTACTAACAAGAGTCAGAAACACCCATGCAACCCTACCTCTGTTCAGCAGCCTCAGCAGGTCTGTTTACAGTCCTATCTACCTCTGCCCCCCCTATTATTCTTTGCAGCATAATCACAAGTTTTTCATTCAAAGAATTGCAGGAGCCACCGTAGTTCATATCTCTTTTTAAAATTATGCAACCAGCAAGAACGTTATTTCTTTATGTTTAGTGAAGGAAGGCTTAACACAAACCTCACCACTACTGCCGTAGTGCTACCAGGAACAGTACCACTAGGCCTACTTTTGTTATCACTGGCTCCATGACAGAATTACACAGACATGTTTTATTGCTGGCTTTTGTTTTATTTTGAGGTGGGGTTTTTTTCCTACTAACAAACTATACAGCAAGTTTCAGAGTCAGAAGCTTTAAAATTACATCTGGTAGAACCAAAAAGTCTACCTTTCTATGGAGTTATGACATTTGCCTTGCCTACAATCTTTCAAAGGCAAAAAGTGACACACAAACAGCAAAGTAAAGATAGAAAGATCATTTGTTTCATATTTTAGAAGTTGCTAATTAAATTTCTTCCACAAGACTGAGTAAAGGAAGGTATTAAGAATGGACGTGTAAATAGGTTTGAGAGAAAAGGAAAAAAGGAGGCAAGGAGGAAGAGATAAGCGTGAAGGGCAATACAAGTAATCTTTTTTCACAAGTAGTAAAACCTGACAAGGCTAAGAAATTAGTTATTTCCTGAAGGAAAACAAGCTGGTCTATTCACTTTAGGTTCAGATGAAAGCTCTTATAACAAAATAGGATGCTGTACAAACAACACCTTATGGCTTTCTCTTGTACACTTACTGTCTCCATTCTCACATATAACAAAATGTGTGCAACAATCATGCTAGTTGTATCATGGTCTTGCATACTTGTTTTGAAGTGCTCTATCTGAAGGCTGGTAATCTTAAGAGTGAGAGATGGCTTCTTCCCTACCCCCCATGTGCATCTTGTCTTCCTGTCTGATTTTTAATAGCAGGGTTTTTTTCAAGTCACTGCAACCTTTGCCAGCAAAGTCTTCATGAAATCAAATCTCATTTTTCAGCACAGTAACTTGCAAAACAGCAAACATTCTTTTTAAAGGCAGGTGATAAGAACTGACTGGCATTCTCATATGTTATGGATGAGCACACACCCTAATGCTACTTAAAAGATTTAACGACTGATATTTTCCTAATGAGATTAAGGGGACAAAGAATTGAAAACAAGGGATGTTTACAATTACCAGCACCTGAAGAGCAGTGATGTCATGAGGAAAAATAAACTTTCCACCACAGATGAATTTCCTTAACAATGTAAGTGTATTCATCTCTAATCTGTCTCTTTGTACCTAAGACTGTTTCAACACTATAACTGAGGAAAAGGAATGCAACAAAGTGTAATGGTCGATCACCAGCAATTCAAATATAAGCACATTTAAATTATGGTAAAAATCCAAGTGTAACCAAACAACTGATAGAATTAAACTGTCCTTAGAAACATCTCATGGCAAATGGGCAGGAGTCTTATCACAAAAACATGTCAGAGTTTACAGAATGACACTTTCTCAGCCTTTGGACAGAATTACTTTTACGTTGACAACGCCTTTAAAAGTTAGCTTTTAACACTTTTAAAGTTAGCCTTTTTAATTATTATCTTGTTATAATTTCAAGACACTTATAATGTTAAGGAATCTGATAAAAAATGTTTGGATCATCTTCTTTGGGAAAGATTAATCTTGCTAAAATCAGAATGGAATTTCCATCTTCCTTCAGAAAAGAAGCATTTCATTCTTCATGTTTACCATTAAAACACTGCAGAAGTCTTTCCCTTCTGCCATCTCTTTTTTTGGTTTTTTTTCTTTCCCTGTCATGCTACCTTCTAATTCTTTTTGACCTGCTGCTATTTTAGGGTCTGATCCAAAGGCCTCTGAAATATAAAATATAAATTCTTTTCATCTCTGTGCTGAGTAATATTATTTTATCTTTATGACACACTAAAGTCTCCTGTCCCCATCATAGCCAATAAATTTGCCAGTTCATGGTGTCTGCATCTCTAATCTTCCTCCTTCAAATCTCCATTCTTACTCTGCTGTGTTATTTTCAAAAGTCAAACTGTGAAAAGGGATGAAATTTCAAATTCCCTAAGTGACAGCACAAGGGGCAATAAAGTTTTTTTTTTAAAAAAAATAGCCACTTGCCTGAATAAACATTACAAAACTCAACTGAAATGTTGGATAAAATTGTTTCACTTACATCTGTTTACTCAGTTGTGATCTACAAATAGGTATCTGAGTTTTACTCAGAGGTGCAGTTCCACCAACTTTCTTAGAGCATGAAAATGGGCCCTTCATCTGAAAGCTGTGAATTTATTAATTTTTTTATTTTTACATTTTGAGAGCTGGATATGCATAACATAGTAATTTGAGCTTGGATCCCCAATCTGTCCTAGTTGAGCACCCCAGCTCCCAGGTTGCAAAATACAAAATCTTGCACCCCACACTTTGGGATCACAGCTTCCTGGCTGGACAGCACATGGGTTCTGCAGTTCAGCACAGTCAGTGCTCACAGCCCTGCTCCTGAAGTGTTGCTCAAGGATTTGTATTTGAAACCTTTCTGATTTTTAAAGATAGATGAATACTTCAACATATCTCTTCACAGGTGAGTGCTCTGTTGGGTGCACACCGTTTTAAAAAGCAGAACTTTCACAGCCTTTAGTTACGAGTCTGTTAATGATCCCATGGCAATGGAGCCAGAAATAGGCACCAAGTCCCAGAGAAGGGTTTTCTCTTGTCTGTTTGTAGAAATTCCCTGACAACACCTAATTCTCCGTGCTGACTGCACTTGAAGCACCCAAGTGGGACACATCAAGAGACCTTCCCAAAGCCATGCATCTATACTTCAGACCCTGATGTTCCTGCATGGTAGGTGCTTAAGCTAGCACTCCTACCATCCCAGATATTTTAGAGATCTCTATCTGTTCAGCAGAGTTTTGTTTCTGTTATGGTCATTGAAAGTTCAGACCTCACGCTACTGAGTTAAAACAAAACAGCAACAAACAAAAACCTCATTTACTTCTGGAGCCTTTATCCATGCAGTGCTTACTCTTGAAAACCTCTTATCAGCTTCTAGAAGGTAAAATACTACGATAAGATATGTAAATCTCATTAAGCTAATTTTTATCTAATGCTATCTATGCTTTTAAAAGGGAATCTAGTAAAAACACTGAAAGCAAGGAATCTCACTTTCTGGTAGATTTTTTTTGAGTTGCAGGGTTTTGAGGTCATATTTAGAGGCTTCTCCATGGTTTTGTTTACAAAGCAAACACCAGTGTTTTATTCTTTAGAGGTAAGTGAAGACTGCCAAAGCAAAATTTACTTTTAAATCTAGTTTTTAATAAAAATATTGAACTACAGATACAGTGTTTGGCAAGAATGAAAAAAAAAAACCAAGCACAAAAGAAAATGACACCTTTCCCAAAGGGACAAACTAGAATCTAATCTCCTGAAAATAGAAAAACTTTCAAAAGCAGTTTTCAAACTGTTTTCAAAAAAGGAGAGTCTTTCAACTTTTTAATACACATTTTAGCTGCTGTATTTAAATATCTGGTTCACTGATTATATGGAAATGAAACAGTTGAAACTTTTAAGTTACTCATACTAAGCTTCTACCCGTCAGTGATGCATCATACTACTGATACATGTCACAATTTCCTCAAATAAAAATCATAGAGTCACAGAATGGTTTGGATTGGAAAGGACCTTAAAGCTCATCCAGTTCCAACCCCCCTGCAATCAGTAGGGACACCTTCCACTAGACCAGGTTGCTCAAAGCCCCGTCCAACCTGGCCTTGAACACTGCCAGGGATGGGGCACTCACAGCTTCTCTGGGCAACCTGTGCCAGTGTCTCACTACCCTCACAGGGAAGAACTTCTTCCTAATATCTAATCTATATCTCCCCTCTTTCAATTTAAAGCCATTTCCCCTTGTTCTATCCTTACCTGCCCTTGTAAAGTCCCTGTCCTGGGTTCAGCAGTAGCAGTCATTTTTCTCCATCTTAGTAGCTGGTGCAGTGCTGTGTTTTTGACTTTCAGCCTGGGAACAACGCTGATAACATCGATGTTTTTTGTTGTTGCTAAGTAATGTTTACTCCGACCAAGGACTTTTCTAAGTCTCATGCTCTGCCAGGGAGAAGGGAAAGCCAGGAGAAAGCAGAGACAGGACACCTGGCCCAAACTAGCCAAAGAGGTATTCCATACCACAGCATGTCATGCCCAGTATATAAACTGGGGCAGTTACACCGAAGGCGGGATCACTGCTCAGGTCGGGCTGGGTAGTGGTCAGCAGGTGGTGAGTGGTGGTGTATTCTCTTCCCATCTTATTTCCCTTATCATTATTATTATTGGTGGTAGCAGTAGAGGTTTTGTGTTATACCTTAGTTACTGACTGTTCTTATCTCAACCCATGGGAGTTACATTCTTTCAATTCTCCTCTCCATCCCTACAGGAGTCGGGGGAGGAAGGGGAAGGAGTGAGCAAGCAGCTGTGTGGTTCTGGGTTGCTGGCTGGGCTTAAAACACAACACAGTCAAATGTCAAAAATTTCAAAAGTTTTAATACAGAACTGACCATGTAAGTTCTAAGCAAGACTAAAACTATGAAAGATACCCAGAATAGAATCACAGAATCCTAGAATGGTTAGGGCTGGAAAGGACCCTAACATCATCTACTTCCAACCCCCCTGCCATGGGCGGTGACACCTTCCACTAGACCAGGTTGCCCAAAGATCTGTCCAACCTGGCCTTGAACACTCCCAGGGATGGAGCATTCATAACTTGATCTAAAGGGAGGTATTAAAAAAATTCAAACTCTGGAACTGTATATTATTGGCAGAAGCTATGTAAATCTCAATAAATAATATATCAAGGAGAAAAACAATTGCTGTAGTTGAAATGGAACTAAAATCTTAAGTATAATAATGGAAATTAGCTTATTTAAAATATTAACACAGAGTACTTAAGGATTTAGGTTTAGTCCCTCTATAGCAAGAGAATATTCCTGGGGCTATGAGCAGTATTATACCAGGATGGTGACAGTGACAGAGACATTTTACAAGCGATTAGAGAAATCACAGTCAGAAAAAAAGCCCCAATATATAGTACCCACTTTTGGGTTGGACAGTTCCTGATCTCGCTTGGAGCAACCAGTCTGAGAAACAACTGAATTAGTTCCTGTTTCAATACTGAACTGTATCTAGCACTTGATGTAACTATTGAAAAAATAATCTACAACAGTGATCACAAAATGTCCAAACCAGCCATTACATATGAATGAAAAGCTAAATGCAACAAGAAGCAAATTATAGTTACATAACTTCAATAGGTGAAACTATATAAAAAATGAGAAAACCTGTAAAACAAAAATAAACAGATGCACTAATAGGGTAGAACAGAAATTACATGCAGCATAGCAATTGTTTCAAGTTGTAGTATTTAAAACCCAAAGTAAGCATATACTACTTTTCTAGAAAAGTTTCTAAAATGACAGAAAAAAAGTGACAATGTGTTTCAGTAGTTAATGACTCGAAATAAAAAGGATGCATTTAAAAACTGGAGATTGTACCCAAATAAAAGAAATAGAAAAAGTAAATTCTTTATATGACAAACCACAAAAAGGCAAGCCAAAAAATTACTTTGAAGAACAACTTGGTGTAGACCTGAAAAACAGTAGTAAAAACTTTTCAATGCCATCAGTAGCAGGATTATCTTCCAGAGAGTCAATGAGGCTGACAGATGATAAAGATGTAAAAGGATCATTCTGAAATACAAAGCTGTGCCACAGGAGCAATACATTTCTTTGTCTCAGTGACCACCTAGGGGACATAATACACTGATCCCAGAGACATTTTACAACACATACATCTGAGGAATTTTCTGAAACCAATCAGTCAGTAGAAGGCATTTTAAAGCAGACTAACAAAATCAAATAGTACATTGCAAAAATCATATGGTTTCCATCCAGAAGCTCTAAAGGAGCTCATACACAGAACTGCTGAACTACTAACTGTGGTATATAATGTATTGCTTGAAATAGACTTAGTAATGGGAGGACAGAAAGTGGCCAATACAACTGCAATTTTTAAAAGGGAGTAAAAAGGTGTCATAGAGAACCACAGATTCCAAAGTTTTCTTGTTCTCCAGTGTCCTGGTTTCAGCAGTAGCAGTCATTTTTCTCTTTCTTAGTAGCTGGTGCAGTGCTGTGTTTTTGACTTTTGGCC
>JANHGB010064147.1:0-13468 GCA_026283785.1 Coracopsis vasa | reverse complement strand
GCCTGTTCCTGAATGGCTGCACCCATGGGAGGGACTCACGCTGGAGCAGTCTGTTCCTGAAGGACTGCATCCGTGGAAGGGACCCACGCTGGACCAGCCTGTTCCTGAAGGGCTGCACCCATGGAAGGGACCCAGGCTGGAGCAGTCTGTACCTGTAGGACTGCACCCATGGAAGGTACCAATCCTGGAGCAGTCTGTTCCTGAATGGCTGCACCCATGGAAGGGACCCACGCTGGAGCAGTCTGTTCCTGAATGGCTGCACCCATGGAAGGGACCCAGGCTGGAGCAGTCTGTACCTGTAGGACTGCACCCATGGAAGGGACCCACGCTGGAGCAGTCTGTTCCTGAATGGCTGCACCCATGGAAGGGACTCACACTGGAGCAGTCTTTTCCTGAATGGCTGCACCCATGGAAGGGACCTGTGCTGGAGCAGTCTGTTCCTGAAGGATGCACCCATGGAAGGGACCCACGCTGGAGCAGTCTTTTCCTGAAGGATGCACCCATGGAAGGGTCCTACGGTGGAGCAGTTCATGAAGAACTGCAGCCCGTGGGAAGGACTCATATTGAGAAGTTGGTGGAGGACAGTCTCCTGTGGGAGGGGAGCTCACACTGGAGCAGGGGAAGAGTGTGAGGAGTCCTCCCCCTGAGGAGGAAAGAGTGGCAAGGAGAACGTGAGATGCACTGACCACGATCCCCATTCCTTGTACCCCTGCACCGCTGCAGGGGAGAAGGTAGAGAAATCAGGAGTAAAGTTAAGCCCAGGAAGAAGGGAGGGGTGGGAGAGAAGGTGATTTTAATATTTGGTTTTATTTTTCATTATCCTACTCTGATTTGACTGTTAATAAATTAAAATAATTTCCCCACGTCGAGACTGTTTTGCCCATGGTGGTAACTGATGGTCTCTCCCTGGCCTTATCTTGCAGGAGCTGTGAGCCTTTTGTTGTATTTTTGCTCCCCTGTCCAGCTGAGGAAGGGGAGTGATAAGACTAGTTTTGGAGGACACCTGGCATCCAGCCAGGATCAACCACCACACCATGAAAGCTGGAAATAAGTAGCAGAGTTTGTTTGTAATATGGAATGGATAATATTGCACCTTTCTAGTATTTTTGGCTTTGGGAAAAGCTACTAGTAATGAATAATACACCATGTTTGCTAGGAATTGTGCTATTAAATGTATTAATTAAAAATGGTTTATCAAATTCACTTGATTTTGTCTGTATAAAGTGCAGATGTGTACTTTATACTGATTTGTAGTGTTTTCATGATCCTGAGTAGAAAATATTGTTTGAATTTCAAAAGTACTTTCTAACATTTTACTGAAAATAATAGAGGAAGGATCTGAAATGATGCACTGCAATAAAAATAGTTTATATTTGTTTACCTCTGAATTATTCTTCCTTTCCTTTTCTCCTTTTATTAAATGTTAGCAGGGTATAAGTAGTGGGGTCATACTCTCCCACTTTTTGATTATTAATGGATTCTCTGCTGCACAGTTAACATGTTTATTTATTATACAGAATATACCAGAATGAATATCACCATATATACCTATGAAAGCCAAAGTTATAAGACAGGGAATCTGATGTAGTTTGGAAAGAGCAAAAGATTGAAGCTCTCAAGCCTTTTTCAGGCTTGATGAAGATGGAGCAAACATTAAACTAAGTGGGTAGTAATTGTTCTGGATGTTGTTGAATTATATTAATAAGCTAGGAAATGTTGAGTGTAATACTAAGAAGCTCAGGAGACACAGAGGTAAGGAGTTTTATCTGTGTGCTTCTAAAAATTGGTGCTGTTTCCAGCACTTTTGAACTATAAATAGTATACAAAAATAACAAGCAATTTGAAGCATGTAAGATAGGAAGGAAATTCTAGTGGACTAAAAAAACTCCGTACTTTAGACCAGAATTTCACTTATCTTGTAATAGTATACATATTAGTAAGCATACTAATCTCCTGAAAGGTTAGTATTAAGTTTTGGAATATTTTTTTCCCCTTAGCTGGATTGCAGCCGGAGTAATTCTTTCCAGTGCATGCTTGGCTGATGTTGGGCTTGAGAAAGGGCTTGTGTGCCCTAAAGCTTGACCTTTCACTTTTTCTGACTGCACTATTTGATCTAATAAAAGGTATTATCTCTTTCTAGAGGTTGATTTTAAGAAGTGATGGACTGAAAAAGGAAAGGAGATGATGTCCACATTTGTACTATGGAAATAAATTCTAAAATGACCACTGATACCTGTAGAAGCCTGGTCAAGTTAGAAATACTGTATGTTTTTAAATGCCTGATAATGACATTAGTAATGATCACAGTTACTTCTTATTTTGCCAAGGTAGTTCACAGTTATATGGGTTTGTACCATTAGCCTGCATACAACAGGGGAATCAGCTGATGTGTAAAGCCTCTTTCCTAAGCTTAATTGGCTGGTTTTGCATTTTGCAGATGTTAGATTTCCAAATCAATAATCCCATAAATGCACACAAGCAGCTCTGATGAAACACAGGCTTTGATTTGCTGCTGCTTTGGTAACACAAATCCCATTTTCAATGGAAGATGTCAAACCTAAAGAGAATACGCCCTTGCGAATTCCCTTACCCAAGGGGAAATTATAAAATGAAATGTCAAGGTCATCAAGACAGACAAGTTGGGGTGTGCAGAAAATGAAATTGCTACTTTATATCCTCTGTTTTTCAATATGTTGATGAGGACTGTTTGAAGGCCTTTTTTCTCTGTTTATACATCAGTTTGCAGTCCTCATGGCTACGCTGGCAGCTGAGGTGTGCTTTATCAGACTACACTGATGGCAGCCTGGGCTGAGGTGTGCCTGCTGTCCTCACAGCTGCCAAAGGGCCCTCGGGGGCCTCAAGGCCCTCAACACCCATGGAAATCTCTTCCTTCTCTTTATGCTTTAGCAGAAGAAAAAGATGATGCCTGCAATTAGATATCAATGAATAAATTTTCAGACTTTTTGGCATGTGATTGAGCCAAAATAGATTGTAACAGCAATAATACAAGCAGTTTACGTGGTATTTTCAAAGTCTGGTTTCTGTAAGAGGCATAGATGTCTATCTATCTGCACAGATTTCACACAATATAGTGTTATAATCTTTCCACAGAATGTTGTCTATGAGTATGAAATTGAAGGGAGGGGCAGGGTACAGTATGATAGCAATTTAATGTGGGAGAATCTTTTTATTTGAGCAATACTAGAGGAAGAGCAAGAAGGGGGAAGCATGTGAAAATTGAGTGATAACCTTGAACTTATTAGCTGTTTACTAAGTGTCTGGCAATATTATTGTTTAGAAGCTATCCATGTTCTCAGTGTATGTTTTCTTCTTTTCTAAGTATTCTCTGCAGTACCACACAAAATGGCTGGTAAATGTCTTTCATGTAAAAGAGTGAGGCATGACAGTGCAATGAACGTTTGGAGTTTTTATAAAGGATTGTACATGGAATCTGCCACTGGTTTAATGATATACAGTGAAGCTGCTGAAAATGTATTCTATTCAGAAATACAGTCCTATTGAAAAACTAGACTGGTATGTAATTCGCAATAATCAAGATACTCCACAGCTACTTCATACCACTGTGCAATTCTCTGGTTATTCTATTCTTTGCACTCTTGCTTGTGAATATCTAATTTACATAACAATTTTACAGTGCCTTCTTAATACTATGTAGCATGCCAACTGTTACTATTGGATTATGGGGTAATCTGATTTCTTGAAATCCATGAAAAATTATTCTCAGTAGCCTAAGTATGAATGTACTGGATTGTCTAACCTAATTGCCTTCTAGTCTGAGAACATTCAGGCAGGTTGTCTGTGACAAATGTACCTAGCTTAGCTTCCTTGCTGTCTTCCACTGAAGTGTGCATTGACCAGAATTTATATGAATGAGAAAGAAAAATAAACAATTCACACAACTTATTAACTGTTACTCCAGTACGCTGATATTTACAGTACTGGAGAGAACATGTCTAGTGCTGGAAGTACAGATGTGCTTGTGTGCATCATGTGTATACAGATATGCAGATATTGGGGCTTTTTTACCTCTACGGTTATACAATAGGGGAAAAAAAGATGACCAGTCACCCACTTTCATTTCGTTTCGTTTAGTTTTGTTTCATTTCATTTCATTAAAAAATAATTCAATGCCTATTAAAAAAAGTGTTGTGAGGCTGTCCCAAGAAGAGGAAACCATACTTGTCCTGTCTGCATCCATACTGTCTGTCTGGAGGTGATCTTGGCATACACTGTCGTGTCATCTGTGCTCAAATCATATGTTTGGAGGACACTGATCAGCTTGCTCCAGATTGCTCTTTATCAGAAGAGACCTTAGGAAAGAGCTTGTAAAGTGGTCAGCAGACTGTGATCCTGCCTGAACCAGCCCATAAAGTGAGCCTAATCAATAAAGTAAGCACATCCAAATGCAAATAAAACTAAATGATTTGGAGCAAATGATGCACTCAGCTCAAGCAGCACCATGGGATGATTCTTGTTAAAATTGTTTGGAATACCCCACTGAAACTGGGACATCTGTATCTCTATCTGGAAGTAGCAGAAACAAAGATCTGAATCTATATATGGAAGCAGTTCATACGCACTCTTCATTATTGGGAAAGGTCTGAGATAGTAAATATCAAGGTCAGTCCAAGTATTTTGAATTGTGAATTGACATCTAATTACCACTTTGAGAAGAGGGGTTTTAGTACCTCAGTTATGCTGAATGTAAGGCATTTTGCTTCAAGAATATGACTTCTTGTTAACGTTTTGGAAACATGCATATGTTTTTGGATATGCATAACGCCTAAGCAGAGTCCCCATTTATCCTGAGAATAGCTCTAGCCTGATAAATGTCCAATATTATCATGAAGATATATATTTAACAGTGAGTGTATTTGTGTGTTTACATGAAAAAAGAAAACAGATAAAAAATTATCCTGTTGCAAAAGAAGTCCTGTGCTTGTAAAAAGGCAGCTGATGAATAGAAAACAGACTCTTGTGTAATATCCAAGTCTTTGTTGGTAGTGAACAGATGCTACACCAGCAGTCCTGGGACTTCCATGGAACTGCTATGAATATGTTCACAGCATGAGAATATGGGCAACATGCTGTTAAAATGCTGCTTCTCAAATCCCAGGACTGCTATGTTGCTGTTGTAGCGCCGGCCTTAATTCAAAGGCACACTTAAAAAAGGCCTGTTATGATGTAGTGTTCCAAAATTATGTCGGTGATATTACAGTTTAGCCCATTTAGGGCTGAAGGGCTGGGAAAGAAAATAATTCATCTTGCTATATCCTGATGTAGAAGAATCTCTTTGGGTTTGAGATTCTTGCTTCAAGTACTAATAAAGAACCTTTTCACAAATCATGAATTTAAAGGAAAGATTTAGTCAGATTTATCTTGTGCTGCAAATGTATACATGAAGAAGCCCTATCTGTACAATGTCACAAGGAATATTCTACTTTTATTAACCATTTTTTAGAAGGGATGAATACTCCTGGGCAAAGAATCTTATACTGAAACTATGCAAAGTACAGCGTAAAAGGAAAAGTTTTGGTTACTCTTGTTTTTTGAAGACTTTTCAGGAACCTGTTTTCACTGCTTCAGTCATGCTTGAATAAATTATGTGCTTGGAATGGTAAAGACTATAGAGGGAAATTCTAAAATAAAGGGAGGGATTGAGGACTGTGATTAATTAGCAGAGTGTTAAACAAACTGTTCTTTTCTTCTGATGATAATATTTAAGGATAGGTACAATGTTTGTGACAACAAATATCTGCAAACCCAAGATGAGGTAGGAAAGAATTAGAGATTGTTAAGAGCACGGGGCATGTTTGAGTTATGTATTTCATGGTTTCTATTCCTTAGTCCTCAAGGAGGATGGAAAAATACAAGAAAATGCTGAGGAAATTCATATTTTCATTTTTTGCACTAGTAACTTTTCACATTGCATTTCTGGCTTCCTGGTAGAGAAAGTATGACTGTACTATGCTTTGTGCTGCCATGTTGAAGCTCCTTTGTGCTAGTTTGTGATTCTGTCTATTGCAAAAGAGTACAAAGTAGGCAATTGCAGTACACTGCAATTACTTTTGACATGATGGTGGCATAAACACACTTTTAATCAGAACCAGACTTTTTGGAAGAGGGGGATATTCACATACGCTTTTTCCTGCCCTGAAATGTAATAGCGGCTCCTTTCTGTACTGCTTGTTCATAGCACTTTCTAGGTGTAGTTGAAAGTAGCAGCTGTAACTGGCTAACACACTCCCAAAACCATGTGAACAGGAACATGATCAGGAACTGGACATCTGCAAAGGCTCATTTAGAAGTATACACACCAAAATAAGCATTTTTAGCAAAGCCAGGGCTTTCTGTATTTTGGCATAGAGAAGCATTTCTTCCCAGGAAGGCAGTTTTCTATCTGTCCTCTGTCTTTTACTCTCTGGGCTATCCGATACTTACCTTATCTATTAAATAAACTATTCTGTTAAAGTAATTGACAAGACATTTAAGACAGTTTCTGGAAGGAAGTGGTGCAGCTGAATAGGATGAGATAGGCTAGAGAAATGCGTATTTCTGAGGACTCTACTACAGACATTTCAATAGGTAGTTATTTGGTAAAGCCCTGGCAGTCCTGTGGATTTGATGGCCATTAGCAGTTTGGATGGGACAGCCCTGGAATGCATCTTCCAATTTAGCTTAATCCAAACCACACAGTTCAAGCACTTTCAGACCACTTTGCAACATGAACCAAAGTACACTAAAAGGGAATAATGAAGTTTGTTTAAAAAATGTACTCTTCATCTAAACTAAAATGCTAATGTAAACATGTCCTAGTATATCTTATTACACTGATTAATATGACAGTACCACACTATCATGATCAGATTCATCTTGTCACTGGAACTAGCTGTACAAGTATTTAGGAAATATAGCCTGGTATTATTTGCACCATTATAATAAAACATCTATTTTCTTTTGTTTACAGCCTTCTCAAAGTATATTACAAGGCTAATTTTTATTCTTGTTACAGAATTATGTGACCTTGCTAGATAGCCAGTACAAATGTGCTTTGTGCATATGGTTAACATTCAAACCCTTTATGATAGAGAACTGAAGAAAAAATTAACTTTCAAGTGAAATTGCTTTATATGCTTTCTTTTTTATGTACAAAATGGCTAAGGGAAATATTGAAATATTACTACTAGTGGCAGGACCTCGTAGTGCTGGATCTCTCCCTCTCTTTTTTATTTTTGCCCCTCCTCCCTGCAACTAGCTGAAAAACTTCAAAAAACTTTTAATTCATGGCTAGAATAACTGAAATTTTTCTGCATACTTGATACTGCTTCACTATCTTGCATCATGGACTGAATTCAAGTGTACAGGACATAGATAATTTTAACCTTTTTGTAGTGCTTGCATTCTCTTATTTAGCAGAGCCATGTTTCAGTGGGGTGGTGTGTCTTTGTATCCACATGCATAGATAGAATTGTAGAATGCCAAGTTGGTATACATGGTACTGTATGTATATTTGTTATGGGAAAACTGTGGGGGTTATTTCATATAGTCTCTGAGGGAGAATGGAAACTGAAATTGGATTGCAACAGCAGTTTTGAAGAGGAATGGATCCCACTGCCTGAGGCCAACTTCGAGGAAATGAAGCTCTGCTTTGCAAAGCAAGTTGTAGTCTATACTGAAGCTTATTATGCATTTCACAGGGCTGTGAATTCCCATAACCTTAACTGAACTTTTAAGATTTTTTTGGTGTTCTTTTTCTAAAGGTTTGATTTTTAGGATCATGCCTGCTTTTGCCCAGAAGTTCCTTTTATGCTCCTCATGGTTGTACAACAAAAGCTTTACATGTGATTTGACTACAGCCTAACTGTCAAAAGCCAAATAAAAAATACGAAAGAGTTTAACATGTGTTTGTTATTCAAAATAAGTTTTTGAGGAGCTGGCTTATGGATTTTCTTTTCTTTAAATTCTCAGGATTGAAAAAAATTATATCAAAGCTTGTAATGTTCTAATGTCTACCTCCACTGCCACTTGGTAATAAAGGAAAGCACCGGATTTTTTTATTTTTTTTTTTTTCTGTATTTCTGGTATGGTTTGTGCTGGAGAAAGACTGTGAATTCTTTATGCCATAGCAAGTTAGAAAAAGTTTTCAGTACTACTGAAGGTTTCTGTAATCTTCCATTCCCAAATTTATACCAAAGGATTCTTCTTTACTTTTCTTTTTTTTTTTTTAAGAAAAAAGGAAATTCCAATTTTTATTTCATGAAAGCTGGCAAATATCTCTATGTGAAAATTCAGATTCTGTTAAGTATTAGTACAATTAATTAAAAGACCTTGTTCTACTATGCTGATTTAATTCCTTCCTTACTGACAGTTCACAGAGGCTTGCTATGGGATTTTTCTGTTCTTTCTTTTTTTCTGAAACTTTAGAGGGATTCAGCAGTTACATTCCATGTGTCAGTGAAACTATTGTGTGTTGTTAAGGAGACATTGCACACTATCCCTGCCACCAATATCCTGATTCTTCTCTGGATGAGTTGTTGTCTTCTCTTTTTAGCAATTCCAACCCCCTTGCTATGGGCAGGGACGCCTCACACTAGACCAGGTTGCTCAAAGTCCCATCCAACCTGGCCATAAACACTTCCAAGAGTGGGGCAGCCATAACTTTGCTGGGCAACCTGTGCCAGTGTATCACTACCCTCATTGTTATGAATTTTCTCCTAATATCTAATCCAAATCTACGCTCTTTCTGTTTAAAACCGTTCCCCCTTGTCCTATCACTACAGGCCCTTGTGAAAGCCCCTCTCCAGTTTTCTTGTAGGCCCCCTTTTACATACTGGAAGCTGCTCTAAGGTCTCCCTGGAGCTTTTTCTTCTCCAGTCTGAACAAGGTCAACTCTCTCAGCCTGTCTCCAAGGGAGAGGTGTTCCAGCCCTCTGATCATCTCTGTGACCCTACTCTGGACTTGCTCATGCAGGCCCACATCCCTCTTGTGTTGGGGGCCCCAGACATTACTAGGCATTTTTACCTAGACATTACAAGAATGAACATTGTGGGAGGCAATGAATGTGAAAATGCCATCCCAAAATTGTGTGTGGAGGTGGTGGTGGTGGAAATTAAACACAAGGGATTATTTTTATTAAAATCTAATATTTTCAAATGACTAAAAGGGAAAGCAAGACCAAGAAAGATTCCAAATCATAAAATGACAAAAGCAACTGTAAAGCAGCAACTATCCCTAGCTCTGAGGATTTCAGTCCAAACTTCAGAGATTATTACACTTAAAATTATTATCTTATTTGGATGGTGGAAGTAGGACTTTTACACAAACCGTATAGAATGACTCAAAATGCCCTTGCAAGATTTGCAGGGAAAGAAAATGTATTTGGTTAAACTGAATGATTTGAAGGAGAGACAGATAAGATTCTGGAGACAGAATCACATCTTCAGATCTGCTACAGCAATACATAGCTGTTTCGATGTTACAACTAGTGTATCTCTGCTAACTGACTATAATTTTTCCCCATTAAGTGAGGAAAGGTGTAAAGAAGGCAAACTGGTTTCTTTAGATGAATGTGGTCCAAATTAAATATTTGGAGGTTTTGATTTTAGAAGTCTGATACCTTGTTCTGATTTAGCCACAGATTTCTGAGAATTCTAAATCAGTTAAAAACCTGAGCCTTACAGAAGATATTTCATTTGCTGATTGTTTTCTCTGTCATTTTTCTCTCTGTTATTTTTCTGCAATAGCTTTTACTGTTAGTTTCTGGCTAAATATTATTATCTTGTCTGACAAAGAAGATTGTGCTGTCATCATCCTCTTTTTTTCCTACTAGAGTTGTAGAAAGCCTGTATGCTATGACATCTATTTTTCAACATCTACAAGCAAGTAGCTTCTCATAAACCAACAAATGTGTTGTGTTTAAACTTCAGAACCAACAGAACCACTAGTTCATAGTTTCTACTAAGCCTTCAGATGAAGGAAACCACAGCACTGACAGCCATCCTGTGTTAAATATGCACTTTTTGTTCCCCAGCTACTCCTTACTAGGAAGAAAGATGCTTTTGTGTCAGCACTTTTCCACTAGAGTTAGAAGCAGTTACTACTAGTATCATGCTATGTAGGCAAAATTAGAATCTCTGGATGAGCTGTCTTCTCACAGAAATGGGAAAAGTTTTGTTTCTGCTTCAGGTTTTGAAATAAATTTGGCTTTAGATAGAAATAAATTGCAGTAAAAATAGTTTAAAATTATCAAATGGAAACTAGTAGGTTTTTTAAACTTATGTATACTTGTAGGTAGATGAATACATTTTGGTTAGTTCTTGATTAATTCTTTAGTCTAGGCATTAAAACGTACCAAAGGGAAAAATCTGTGGAGATTGGATGCTTCTCTCCCAGGATTTTGAACCATTAATGTGTCTCAAATGTAATTTGTGAGCCACTTGAGTAGCAGTCCATGGCATTCTTTTGTGTAGGAAGTGAGCTGGTCAAGGTAGAAAGTGACCAGTTCCCCATAATGCTCCTCACAAATGCATATGACAGAATAGATGCTAATCGTTTAAAGCAGAAGAACAAGACAGCTTTACTATGAATGCTTTTATAAGTTTTGGAGTTATTAGATATGAAAGCTTGAACTTCAGGGAGCTCTTAGAATGTCTCAGTAAATATTACAAGCTCCATTTGAAGTCTTGCAGAAGTTACAAGGAAGGCAAGCATGCCTTTGTATTTTTCGTGTCTGAGAACAATAATAAAATAATGTTATGACTACAGAAATTTACAGCATAAGTAAATCTTTAACCCATTCCATCTTTTTTGAGCTGAAATATCTGGGTTATGGTTGAAACTAGATGAGTGCAGATTTGCTTTGAGGTGTGTCCCTGTGACTATAAGCACTGGGAGGAGAAGCACAGGCTGTCATATCAATAACAAGTAACATATTCAATATTCAGTATATTTTCATAAATTCCCATATTCAGTAACAAGTGGCATCCCTCAAGGGTCGGTACTGGGACCTGCACTGTTCAATAGCTTTATTAGTGACATAGTGGGATTGAGTGCACCCCCAGCAAGCTTGCAGATGACACAAGCTGAGTGGTGAAGTTGATACATCTGGGGGAAGGGATGCCATCCAGAAAGACCCAGACAGGCTTGAGAAGAGCCTGGGTGAACCTAACGAAGTTCAACAAAACCAAGTGCAAGGTTCTGCTTTTAGGTGGGGGCAGTCACCAGTATCAGTACTGACTGGGTGATGAATGGATTGAAAGCAGCACTGCAGACAAGGTTTTGAAAATACAACTGGAGGAAAAACTGAATATGAGCCAGCAATGTGTACTTGCAGCCCAGAAAGCCAATCATATGCTGGACTGCATCAAAAAGAATGTGGCCTAAAGGTCGAAAGAGGTGATTCTTCCACTCTGCTCTGCAGTTATGAGACCCCACCTGGAGTAGGTTAGGCAGAGCAGTCCAGCTCTGGGCTGCCCAGCAGCAGAATGACATGGATCTTTTAGAGTGGGTCCAGAGCAGGGCCACAAAAATTGTCAGAGTGCTAGAACCCCTCCACTATGAGGACAGACTGAGGAGTTGTGATTATTCAAGCTGGAGAAGAGATGGCTTCAGGGACACCTTATAGCAGCCCTCCAGTATCTAAAGGTGGCTTATAAGAAAGCCTACCAGGACCGGTAGTGACAGGACAAGGAACATCAAAGGGTTTTAAACCAGAAGAGGTTAGATTTAGATGAGAAGTAGGGGATTCTTTACTGTGAGCATGGTGAGACACTAGAACAGGCTGCCCAGTGAAGTTGTGGGTGCCCCATGCCTGAAAGTGTTCAAGTTCGGTTTAGATGGGACTTTGAGCAACCTGGTCTAGTGGAAGATGTCTCTGCCCATAACAGTGGGAGGTGGACTGGATAATATTTAAAGCTCCCTTCCAACCCAAACCATTCTGAGATTCTAAGAGTCTATCACATGAGTCAATGGGAGCTGTGTGGTTATGCAAGCTGTCCCATCTACATCAGGGACAAGCATATCCCCTGGGCTGGAGAATGAGTTCTGGATTTTTTATTTTTTTTAAATTTCTGATTAATCAGAAGTCTTCTCAATGTCAGGTTTAAGATTTATGGGGATTATTTTGGTTTTTGGGAAGTTTCTGTCAGTTGCATTTTCATAGCTCAAATCAACCCTAGGGTTGGCTTAAAGCTTTATTTGGTCAAAGCCTTAGGAAACCTTGATCTGATCTTTGTGCAAACAGCAGAATTGTTTTCATTAGGCCTAGATGCTGAATTTTTGGATTAATAAATACAAAATATTGAGTTTTAATGATTTTTTTATTGGGGGTAGTTTTTTAAACCTGAAGTAGAAGCTGGAAGCTATTAACAAGATGCTTTTATGTTGAATCATTTAAGCCTCTTCATGAAATATTAATTTTTCAAGAAACTAATGTTTTTTGTCTCTGTAGTTGTGCTCTCTCATAGGTTCTAGATAATTTGCAGCTTCTACTGGAAAAGCTGATGGGACTCACAAGTAGCCTCTTAAGACATATGAGTTTATGCCAAAGAAGCTTAGAACAACATTCAAAAAATTAACAACAGTCATGTTAATTTCTGCCAATATAACTTGCAGTTTTGCAAGTTTGCAACTTGCAGACTTTGGTTCTTTCTTCTAGTCTGACAAGATCTTAGCTCCAGGCAAAAGCACCTTGTAAACACCTCACAAATTTATTTGATAGAGGTGTCAGTTTGGGCTCCTATGAAGAGTTCATCACATCCTTCCTCTCATTTTTAGTGTTTAGGCTTTTAGCTTTAGATTAGGACTCAGACATTTCATACTAGAAATTGAAAATCTTGATTGTGCTTCATATCCCATTAAAGGCATTCCATAATAAATCCATGAATATGACTTTATGACTTTTGACTCATTCATGATCCTAAATATTCTCTTTTACTCTCTGTGTAGGTCTTGCGTAATGTGCTAGAGGCCAGAGACACCAAGATCTCAACTAATAAATTAGATATGCTGACTGTTTTAATGTTCAGTAGATGTTGTCCACAAACTACACTGCTTCATGCCCACCTTTTCTCCTGGGGTTGGAAGAATCTCCAGAAGTCTGTTTAACATTAATTTTCTAGGATCCTCACCAATGTTTGAAAAAATTTCCTCTGCTATCCTGAGGATAAAAAAATAGATTAACTCTACTAATATACAACAAATAGAGCTGGAGACAGCAGCTGGCCTGAGACCCAGGAGCACCCGAGTCCCTAGAGTTGGTAGTGATTAGTTATTTTCTGTCAAAGAAAAGAGGTGGCATCAGGAATTGTATATAATTTTTCATTAACAACTAATGACTTACAAGATTGTTTCTAAGACTCCTGTAATCATAGACTCATAGAACAGTTAGGGTTGGAAAGGACCTTAAGATCGTCTAGTTCCAACCCCCCTGCCATGGGCAGGAACACCT
>JANHGB010064143.1:0-11535 GCA_026283785.1 Coracopsis vasa | reverse complement strand
TGACCTTACATTCAGCAGTAAGTACCAAAGATTCAAAAGTTTGGTCTCTTTGCTTGTAGAGGTGATTTTGTGTTGGTTTTGGGTTTTGTTTGTTTTGTTTTGTTTTTGAGGAGGTTGTGGGGTTTATTTTGGTTGTTTTGTTGTTTATGGTTTGTTTTGTTTTTTTTTTTTCAATTAAAAGTCTAGTCTATCTATGCCTTAGTAAAGGTTCCATTGATCAAGTGGACTTAATTACAAAAACATCTTCAGGGTAACACAGCAGCTACTCACCTCAGAGCACCCAGTGCAGCATTTCACAACTGCTAAAAAAGCCCAACTAAAATAGCTTTGCAGTGGGCAAAAGGATGGCTGGTCCAGGACCACAGAGCAGCAAAGTAGCTTAGCATACTTGAGCTGTAGTTTACAGCCGCCTGCCAAGGGCAGTGTTGGCAACTCCACCAGCCTGGTCCATGCATATCTGCCCAAGCTCTGCTTAGTAAGCTAGATCTCTCGACCCAGGCTAGTGTGTCACATCTACTTTGCATGGAGTAGGTGGCTACAAGAAGCAAAAGGTAATGGAAATTGGGTCCCTGCAGTTGTATTTGTCACTCTTTGGGGAGAAACAGAGAAGCAGGTTGCGAATAGCTGCTCTACACAAGGTCTGAGTGGCTGTTAAAAATGTTTCTTACATGGGAGTGGGAAAAGCGTGGTTTTGCAGATTGTATTGTTGTGGTCGTCTTTTTTTCCCAAATAAATGAGTCACTAGACACTTGGCAAGTACCTGTCTACAAATCACTGGGAAGGAGAAGCAGACACTATAGTGAATATCGAGGTCTATTTTTATCTATATAAGAGTCCCAACAGGCATATTAGCAAAAAGGGAGTTAAGGAATGCCATCCAGCCAAGTGTGTGGTGCTACCACAGGCCCCATATCTGGGCCAACCATATATTTTGGTGAACCCTGCAAGCTCCCAGAGATGATAGATGAGAGGAAGAGTGACTGGTTGTCATTTCCATTTGCATCTATCCAGCTCAAAAAATAAGCAAGGTATTCTTTGCCTTTGCTAATTCAACTTGTGTTTCTCAATAAATAACACAAAAGGTGACTGCTCCCCACCTGAGAGAACAGGTCACTCTTTGGTACCAGGAGATCATCTGTTATCTACTCAGTTTCAAAGGTGGGTGTAAGCAATATATCTCTACAGAAGTAAAATATCATAGTGAGTTTTGGGTTTCCATAACCAAAAGGCCTCTAGGTAGGTGGAGAAGCAGCTGGCACAGATATGAGTGCAGACAGATAAGAGTTTAGGAGTGGTATGTATCTATGACATTCAATCCACCCACTTATTTATTGCACAGCATGCAATATGTAGGTGGCATGAGATCCATCCCCCCACCTACACCACGATATGGTGTATGAGGCTCCTACCTCCATGTGCTGCTGCTCTCAGTTTGCACAAGGAACAGGTATCTGTGAGATTTCCTTGCTGGAAAGGTGATGTACTTGCGGGACTGGCTTGGGGTAGACAAGTCTGCAGCTGGCTCCCTCCAGCTCCCTGTTTTCCTTTACACAGGGTGTCTTTGAAATGCACCGGGAGCGTATTTTCCTTGCAAGCAGCACCTAAAGATGTGGGATTTGAGTTCTGTGCATGGGCTCTAAAGAAGTTAATAGTTTAACAAGAGCTGTTTCCCCAGCTCCCCTCCAACTGATTGCAGGAAGGCCGAGATGAGATCAGTCCCCCACTACAGCTAAGCAGACCTATCAATCCTATGCCCCTACTTTGGAGGATGATGAACCACTGCTTTTTTGAATGCCCAGCCACAAGTACTGGCAAATGTCTGTGATGGGCGTACACTCCCTGAGCATATGCTCAGTGAAAAAATCACACCTGCAGCTCAAACATAGAATCACAGAATGGTTTGGGTTGGAAAGGACCTTAAGATCATCTAGTTCCAATCCCCCTGCCATCAGCAGTGACACCTCACACTAAACCATGTCACCCAAGACTCTGTCCAACCTGGCCTTGAGCACCGCCAGGGATGGAGCATTCACAGCTTCCCTGAGCAACCCATTCCAGTGCCTCACCACCCTCACAGTAAAGAACTTCCTCCTTATATCCAGCCTGAACTCTTTTTCTTCCCTTGCTCTTCCCCTCCTGTCCTCCAGCCCATGGGTCTCTGCTCCCCTGTGTCCCACGTGCACCCCATGCACCCTAATGTGGTGGAGTAGCTCAGCCCCACAGTGGGGAGCCGGCGCTCCCAGGCCCCTAAACCCCAGTGTCTGTTTCGCCCCGACAGGCCATCACTCAGTCCCCGAACGCCATCACTGAGGACATTTACACCAACGGCTCAGTGACCGGGGGCAGCCCTTCCCACAGCAACGGCCGCGAGATGCGCAAGATACGCCTCGTCCAGTTCGAAAAGGTCATGGAAGAGCCCATGGTGAGAGCTGGAGAGATCCCAATCCCAAAGCCTGGTGGCACCTGAGGTGGGGTGGAGGGGCAGGTAGAGCCGTGCCGACAGGCTGGCCTCAGGGGAAGCAGGAGATCACCGGAGCCCTTAGCCATTGGATGACAGTGCAGGATCCTGCAAGTCCAACATGGGAGCAAGTCCCATCAAAGGGTGGTGATGCTTGTGCCAAGAGGAGCTGCAGCGGCTTCCCTAAGCCACTGCACAGCCCACCATGGACATGGGCCTGGAGAGGACTTTGTTGAGAGCATGGGAGCTCTTCCCCTGCAGGAAGCAGTCATGGATTTTCCTGTCTTCCAGGGAATCACGCTGAAGCTCAACGACAAGCAGAGTTGCATGGTGGCCAGGATCTTCCACGGGGGCATGATTCACAGACAAGGTAACGAGGCCCGCATAGAGGCAGTGTGTGGCATGCACATCTGCAGAGATAAGGTGGCCCCCCAGCACTGCTGGCTTCTCCCTGTGATGAGGACATCTGTGTCCATTCCTCCAGCAGGGATATGTCAGGAACTCGGGACTCGCTGGTCTGTCTGCATGGTTGGCATGTTAATGCACTGGAGGCTTTAGGGAGAATTAAAGGATAGGGGGAAGGGCTCTCCCAAAAAGGAACCAGAGGCCATCTGTCTCCATCTCGTGATGGGGTCACTGTAACAAGAGATGGATCATACCCCAGAGACTGCATGGGAAGCTCTGCCCACTCCTAAAGTGCACAGGTGGGACAGGCTTGCTGTGGATTGGCTTTGCAGACCACATGAAGGTGCCAAAAGACATAAATAGGTGCTATTTTCTGGTTTTGGGTCTTGCCAAGGGGACATGGAAATGAGATGTTCTGTGCTTAGAAGAAGAGGTCCCTTTTCCAGCCTTGGATCCAAGTGGGAAGTCTGAGCTTACCCCTGCCAAAATAACACAGGAATCATTCCAGTAACACTATTGGAGCTTGATTTTATAGCAGTATATCTGAGGCTGTAATCTGGCTGGTTATATAAACTGAAAACACACACAGTCAAGACTGCTTCTGTTAAGGAGGCTGTCACTTGGCTGCAGGTGGGGTACATGGAGTTGAAACAGGTACTTTGATCTGATAAAGCACCGAAAGTCACACAGTGGAAAGCAACCTGGTGACCTTCAAGCTAGATGAAGACTGTGTATTGGGTGGAGGGGCTTTAGTCTCATGTGCTTAGGTGACATGTGTGGCTCCATGGGCTCCAGGCAAGCACTACAGTGTCCTGGCCACAGCTTGCCCAGGGGGTTGGGAGACTGGTGGAGCTGTGTTGGGTTTGATGAGTGGCTCCTGTCCAGTCCTGCTCTTTGATGTTTCTCCTGTTGCTGGCAGGCTCCCTTCACGTGGGTGATGAAATCATAGAAATCAATGGGCAGAGTGTGAGCAACCACTCGGTTGACCAGCTGCAGAAGATGCTGGTAGGTACCTGTGTCTGGCAGGGCTGCTCCCTAGGAAAGACCTCCTTTGGCCTGCAGATGTGCATGTTGGTTCAGCATTCACCCCCTCCTAGATACCGGAGCCAGCACACAGCTGCCTGCCGCAGTGTGGTGTGGCTGTACCAGGGTGCTGTGATACAGCCAAGCACCAGGTCTCTATACAGCCTTGGTTGTCTGTGCTTGCTGCTTGTTTCTGGCCCTGAGAGCAGCAGTGAAGGCTGCTGGCTGGGTCCGTGACATGTGCTGATGTGTGTGGGGCTTGGAAACCACCTCTCCTTGCCAAGGCTGTTGTGTAACTCCAGACCAGGGGCTGGCTGCTCTTGCAGACCAGAGGCTCTCCTATGGCTCTCCTTGGTGCTGTTTGCTTGCTGTTGAGGTCATGGTGACCCTGATAGGCCCTTGCTGGAGCCAGCTTTGTGCCATGGTCCTCTCCTGCCTGGTGGGACATCCCTGCTCCAAGGAGGAGCTTGTCTTTGCCTCCTGAGAAGGCAAAGTTGGCCCAGGAGGCCCCTGCAAGCCTCCAAATGTGGTTATACCCACAGGACCATGTAGGTGTTGTTGTGGAGCAACAGGGCTTGTGGCAGGCAAGGGAGTGCTGTGCCTCTAATGTCACCAGGAGGGAAGGAGCAAGAGGCCGGCTGCCTCCAGGCACCACCTCCTCCAACTCTTCTTTCTCCCCTCCTTCATCACTAGAAAGAAACCAAGGGGATGGTCTCAATAAAAGTCATTCCCAACCAGCAAAGCCGCCTGCCTGCTCTCCAGGTAAGTGCAGCCTCCAGACCCACTGTGCTGGGACATGGGACATGGCTGTGGGGCCGGGGTGGGACCAGAGCAAAGCACAGGGGACCAGAGCTGGGGAGAGAGCTATGCTGAGCCATGGGGATGGCTGCCAGTGAGGAGGAAGGGACCTATCCTGTGCTTAGATTGCTGCAAACGAGCAGATTTCAGTGCTGTGTGGATGTATTTACCCAATGTGTGTGTAGGAATGTGGGCTCCCGAGCCGCAGCGGTACATGCGTGCAGTGTTGGTGATGATGAAGCAGCGGCTTGTGCACACCAGGAAGTGTCAGAGGGTTTCCTGCCACCCTCAGAGCCGCAGCCGTTAGAGCCACATCCCCCTGGCAGGGCCACAGCAGCTCCTGCCGGGCTCTGCCTGCTCCGTGCCGTCCCTGATGCTCAGCGCATCAGTGCAGGGAGGGTGGCGCAGGTCCGGATGCCACCAGCACGCTTGTGAGCAGCGAGTGGGAGGACGGAAGCGCCGGGGAAGAGGAAGGCAGCTCCTTGTGCTGCCTCTGCTGAGGTGGGGGAGATGTGCTGCTACGCGGTGACACTGCCTGGCTCTGCCTCTGGAGTCCTGCTGCGGCTCAGGATGCTCAGGATAGGGGAGGGCTGGCTCCTGTGCCAAGGGTTCAGTGTGTGGTGGCTGGGATGCAGGATGCTGTCCTGTCTCTGGGTGCAGGAGCCACCCCCAGTGCGAGCAACATATCATGGACAGGGAGGAGTGGGAGAGGAGCTCAGAGGCGGAGGGATGAGCTGGGGGAGCCCATGGCACCCCCTTTCCTTAGGCAGAGCAGTGACATGTAAGCATGGTGACAAGTGAAAGCTGCCTCCCTGGCTTGCTCAGCACACGCTGTCCCCAGTCCAGCTCAACCAGCCTTGCCCCTGTTTGTTTATCAAACACAGCCCCGTGTCTGTCCTGCTGCCCGTCTGCCCTCCCTGGCCTGACCCAGCTGTTCCCAGTGCCAGGGGAACAGCTACCTCTGAGAAGAGAACACAGCTGCTGACTCACCCAACACTGGCCACGGGCTCAGGGAAGGACACAGGGGACAAACTCCTTCCAGCAGCCGTTGTCCTTCTTCTTGCTGTGTGTGTCCAGGGCTGTGGTGCTGTCAGCTCATGGGCTGCCCGTGTCTCTGCTGGTTGTGAGTGTTCTTCTCCTTCAGCTGGATCCCTGTGATGACCTTCATTCCAGGGCCTGGCAGGCAGGACAGTGCAGATTCTGGGATCACAAATCCCCCCCATCTGGCTTGCCCTGCAGCCTGGTAACAGCCACTTTGAGGCCCCTGAGTGTCTCTTGCGGCAGGGCTGCTTGGAGGATCCTAATGCACTGACCACTGTGGGCTCTCAAGGTCACCTCCAGCCTGTTCCCAGGCACAAACAGCAGCCTTTTGGCTTTAAGACCAGGGCTTCCTATGCTGGAACCTGCTTGGTACCTGGGCTTCTAGCCCCAGGGAGGGGACAGGCAGGAGGCAGGCAAATGGCTGGCATTTGGAGCTGGCCCTTTGCAGTCTGTGGGTGATGCCTAGAGCTGTCTGATGCTGACTCCTAATAGGTGTAAGGTTGGGTCTTTCCAAAAGTGACCTGTGTCTGCCTTGGGGTACTGGGGCTTGTGGGAGCAGAGGGCTCCAGGCAGTACTTGCTCTGTATCCCTCATGTATATGTGTTGGTGCCCAGCTTCCTGGTGCCAGAGAGTGCTTTCAGAGCAAGCATCAGTCCTTATCCTGAAAGGAGATTCCACTCTTACTGTCTCCTGTTGTGAGATCTCATGTCACAGCTTGATCCGTATGCTCTGCTTTTCTGGCACTGAAAGGGAGCCATTATTCGTGTCCCGCTGGCCCTGTGCCTCCAGCAGCACTGCTGAAGGAGGACCCACTGTGGGACATGGTTTTCCTGTGGAACAGGGACAGCGTGGTTTACCCTACCCAGTGAGGATGACTCTCCAGGCCCTGCCTGTCTCACCTGAGCACAGGACATAGGCATCACCCCACAGGAATCCCTTTGCCCCTTTGCTACGTGCTGCATTTATGTGATAAATGCCTTGATAGGGTGCCCGGGTCAGGGACACACTGCAGCTGCAGCAGTGTTTCAGATGAGAAACCATTCACCCAGGCACCGAGAGCAAGCAGCAGTGCAGAAGACACCGAGTGCACATGCGTGGTCTGCCCTCCTACCAGGAATAGTGACTCTCATCCATCCTGTTGCTCCCTGACAGTCTGCTCTTCCTGAACAGCCTTCCTGGAAAACAAGCTCCATGTGCAGAACACTGTAATGCCATTCCTTTCCTGACCTAGCAAAGGTATTCAGGGGCTGTGAGAGCCTGAGGAGGGCTTGAGGCCATGGGGAGGCAGCAGCATCATCTGCCCTGGTGGAAGCAGGCACTTTAGACTCCCTCCCAAAGAGGAAGGGGACAGGGAAGGGCCATTTTCCCATGCTTTCCTGGTGCCCGCAGCCTGCCCAGCCCCAGGATGGTGGCACAGTGGGCTGGGAGCAGCCGTTCATTTCCCATTGCAGCTGTGAGGAACACAATGTGAGAGTAGCTGATGCTGAAAAGGCCAGGACAGACCTAGGCAGGGATGGACAGGACATCACAGCCTGGGCTCCCCGAGGGCCCTGTGCCATGCAGTGGGGTGCACAGTGCTGGGGAGAGGCCAGGGCACAGCAGCTGGGGATTGAGATGTGGCTGTCCCTGCAGTCACACATGGGACATGGGATTGCAGGGGACACTGTTTTGATGGCTTCTCTCTGCTCACCCCATTGCAGACCCTGTGTTGGTCTCCCCTCTGGCTGGTTCAGCTCACTAGCACTGTGCAGCTACATGTCAGGGTCCAAGCTCGAGCTGTGGAGCATGCTAGAGGTTGCAGTTGTTTCATTGGATCCCAGTAGGGCCAAGATGCCATCCTCCTTCCTTCTTCCCTCCTCCCTCTTCCCAGCATGTCTCACTGCAGCTCCATGTTCATGAGCTTCCCCCAATGCTTTGTGCATCTCCTGGCCTCATGGGGTGTGCAAAGCAGCAGGGGCTGGGGTCCCTCCACTGCCAGGGGATGCAGTGTGGGGCTGGGATCAGCGGCCCTGCATGCCCGTGCTGATGCCAGCCTGCTCTCTCTTCGGCAGATGTTCATGAGGGCACAGTTTGACTATGACCCCAAGAAAGACAACCTGATCCCCTGCAAGGAAGCGGGGCTGAAGTTTCAGACTGGGGACGTGATTCAAATCATAAACAAGGATGACAGCAACTGGTGGCAGGGCCGGGTGGAAGGCTCCTGCACCGAGTCGGCAGGACTCATCCCTTCTCCAGAGCTGCAGGAGTGGTAGGTGCCTGGGTTTGGTCTGGATCTGGGAGCGGAGGTGGGAACAGTGACCATGTGCTATCAGGAGCGTGGCTGTGCTGGGTAACAGCTGTGTCAGCGCTGGGAAAAGGAGGCAGATGTCTCCTTTGTCTGCCCCAGGGTGAGCCTTTACCTGTCCCAGCAGCCACCCTTGCATGCCGGAGGGACAATCCCACTGCTCCCGCAGGGCCTGGGGTGATGGCTGGGCTATGGTGGCGTTCTCCTCTCTTGGCAGGCGTGTGGCAAGCGTCAGCCAGTCCAGTCAGAGTGAATCCCCGAGCTGTAGCCCCTTTGGGAAGAAGAAGAAGTGCAAAGATAAATACCTGGCCAAGCACAGCTCAAGTGAGTGTGAGCAGGCAGTGGGCTCCATCCCCAGTGCTGGCCATCACTCCTGCCTCTGGGACAGATGGGTCCATGGGAGTCAGACCAAACGGCCCAGGCACCGAGCTCCTGTGCTCTGTGCAGTGACAACCACTATAGCTCTTGGCACTAAGCTCCTTGGGAGGCTGGGCTCCTGAGCCTCCAACCATGGGCTGCTGACTGCAATCGGGGAGCAGCCTGAACTGCTCCCCACAGCTGCTGTGTCCCTGGTGGGGCAGGGACCCTGCGAACACCCTGTGCTAAGCACGCCTCGTGCCAGGCGGGTGCCTGAGGATGTGCTGGCTCCCAGCCTGGCCTGCAGCTCCCACCAGGAACAAACAAGGCCATAAATCAGTGACATAAATAAAGCTCCCCCAGCAACAAGCTCCCTGCTGCCTCCCCGTGCGGCTCCCAGCTCCTGCTGTCCTGAGAGCTGCCCTGGCTTCTCCTTTGGTGGCTGCTGGTCCAGCTTCCCACAGTCCTCCACAACCTGCCCTATTCCCCAAGCAGGGATGAGCTCCCAGCCCAATCCTGATGCTCCCTCCATTTGCCCAAGGACCTGCCTTTGGTCTGACACACACATAGCCCTACTGCTGTAGCCAAACCAGCTCTGACCGCTCTCTTGTTTGTGCTCTGCTCCAGTTTTTGACCAGCTGGATGTGGTTTCCTATGAGGAGGTGGTGAGGCTGCCTGCCTTCAAGAGGAAGACTCTGGTGCTCATCGGTAGGTCTTGTGTGCCATGGGATCCTGGGGGGGCCATACAGGGCTGGGGCAGTGTGGCCCTTAGTAAGCTCTGTGGAGCATTTCTTCCACCTGGAGCAGGCACCAAGCAGGCTGACCTCCACGTGGCATTGTGCATGGTCTGACACCTGCACTGCAATGCTGGGCTTGGGTTAATTCAGGACTTTCCAGCTCCTGAGTGTCTTTATGGGTGATTCTCACTAAAAGCAGCTCTGGTCTGCCCAGCTGCCTTTGGGGCAAGCACTCAAACACTGTGGGTGCTGAGCACTGCGGGTGCTGAGCACTGTGGCCATGAGCAGCCCATGCAGCCCAGCCCAGTGGGCACCAGTCCATTCTCCAGCTGGGGCTATAGGTGAGTGTGCCCAGGGCTGGGAGCGCCACTTCCAGGGCTGGAATACCCCACAGACCAGCTCAGACAGCAGCTCCTGGGCAAGGCTGCCGGAGCTCTGCACCGTTCCTCAGGCTCCTCCGAGCCCATCTCCAGCTTCCATCCCTCCTTGTCTGCAGGGGCCAGCGGCGTGGGCCGTAGCCACATCAAGAACGCTCTGCTCAGCAACAACCCGGACAAGTTCATGTACCCACCCCCTTGTAAGTACCCAGGGCAGAGGCACAGGACACGTTTCCTGTCACCTCCTCGAGCCAGGGCCTTCTGACAGCAGATGGGACATAGGGAGATATTCCTCCAGTGCCACCAAGACCCTGAGGTTGGAGACCACCCTGTCTGCTGTCCCATGGGCTGAGCCTGCCAATGGCTGCGGGGTTGCTACCACCTGCATTGCAGACACATCACTCTTCACATCCTGACAGCTCTCATTGGGCTTGCTGGGTTCCCCAATTGTCCCAAGCAGGAAAGGGGATCAGTACAGCGAAGTCTTGAAGGCCTCCATGCGCTAGCCTCATGCTCAACAAGGGAAGGCAGGATGCCCAGGTCATCCAGAGCAGAGGCTTCCCGCTCTGCTCCCTGTTCCTTCTGGGCACCAGCACTCACCATGTCCCTCTCTGTGCAGACACCACACGGCCCCAGAAGAAGAATGAGGTGGATGGGAAGGACTACTACTTTGTGTCCACCGAGGAGATGACCCGGGACATCTCAGCCAACGAGTTCCTGGAGTTTGGAAGCTACCAGGGCAACATGTTTGGCACCAAGTTTGAAACAGTGCACAAGATCCACCAGCAGGACAAAGTCGCTATTCTGGACATTGAGCCTCAGGTAGGGAGCAGGGGATGGGGTGGCCACAGATTGAAGTCTCTGTGTGCTGGCTGTCACTGTCCCTGCCCTCCCCTTGCCCACCCACACTTCACAAAGGAACAAGCCAGGGAGTGCTGGGGCAGCATTTCCATTCCCACATATGGGTGTAGTGAGGATATTCCCTGTCACAGCACACATCTGGCTATGACAGCAAGGCCAGGGCCAGGCTGCCATGGGAGTGCAGGGCCAGCACCGGCCTCGTACAAGGTCCCTTTCCCCTCTCCAGCACCAAGTGTGTGAGTGCTGCTTTGCACCGTGGCGGTTGTGTCCAGTACCCAGCTCAGAGCAGGCTGGGGATGCCCCTATATCCTGCCCATGGAAACCCTCTGGTAACTGCACCTTTCTCTCCACAGACGCTGAAGATCGTCCGCACGGCCGAGCTCTCCCCATTCATAGTGTTCATTGCCCCAACAGACAAGGCAGAGCAGGTGAGTGGCAGGGCACTGAGCCCGAGTTCTGCGCAGGGAAGGGGGACAAGGACCCCACTGCAGCAGCCCAGGGCTTGCCCTCTGCTCCTTATCAGCTTCTTGTGTCTGCATTGATCCTTGTGGTCCAGGAAGGCAGATCTGAGAAACAGGAATTGGTGATTCCTGCAGCTGTAGACTCCCTCCCAGACCGACACCCCCCAGCAACCCTTATGCTTGCAGTATACTTAGCCCCTAACATGTAGTGGGGTGTCCAGCCCAGCACCCAGGGCCATCTCCAGCTGCAGCAGTGCTGCAGAGCAGGAACATTTATCCTGCCATTGGCTATGCAAATGGGACACACATACAGCAGCTCCTTTCATTCTCTGCCTCATTAAGCTGCTCATCTCTCCAAAACTGGGATGAAAGCAGCACTGATGCTGCAGTTAACTCATGCAGCACCGCAAGGCTAACAGCCACACGCTGCCATTGCCCAGGAAGCCCCTGATGCAGGGATGCAGGGAGCAGTGCTGCCTGCCCTGCCAAGACACAGGACCAGCTCCCACAAGGGCTAACCTCCGCAGGGAAATGGGAAGTGATGGGAGAACAGGGAAACCCACAGAGCAGTGCTCCTCCTGGACTTGTGTCCAGGGACTTTCCCCCAGGACATGGGGAAATGGACTTAAGATGAAAGAGGGGAGATTCAGATTAAGCATTAGGCAGAAGTTCTTCCCTGTGAGGGTGCTGAGGCGCTGGCACAGGGTGCCCAGAGAAGCTGTGGCTGCCCCAT
>JANHGB010064137.1:60411-77012 GCA_026283785.1 Coracopsis vasa | reverse complement strand
CTAACACTTAGGGTTACATCCAGCTTCCTCGTGTCTCAGCATCTACTGCTTCTGCCTCACCTGTGGCAACACAGCTTTCTTCTTGTTCTGGGGTGCTCTGTATCAGGTCCAGGGATGTCCTTCTCACTATCTCATGGTATGCTTTATGATGTTGCTCCTTCTTAGTGTCTCTTTGGACCAGTTAAATCACAGGCTTTGGAAAATGGCTGGCTTAACTTGCACATTCAGGCCTTCTTGATGACTTCTTCTATGTAACTATAACAAAGTGGTTGATCAGTAATATGTGGCTGGCAGAAAGCTGCTATGGAAACAAACTGTGTTCTGTTTTGGTGGGGATGATGGGTGATTTGGCTATCAGGGAGCTCGAGGGAGCTGCTATGCGATGTATCAGCAGCACAGCTTCCATATGAGATATTCCTAATCCCCAGAGTTGATTTTCTTGCACATATGCACCACTACCTCCATCCCTTATCCTTATTGTAACCAGCTGTGGTTTGACTTTGTTAAAGATCTGATAGAGCTCCCTTACCCCCTCTCCCACTCCCTCCACAAACTGCCATTAGTCATACTTGGGCAGTGCATGAAATAAGATGGTGATAAAGCTCTGATCCTAGACACCAGAGTCATTCCTAGGGGCTCCATTGTGTTAACCCCTTGGTGTCTCCAGGCAGGATTTCCTAATGCCTGTAGCCATGTGTCATCTTGGGCTAACAGAGCTCTTAGGGCACCTTTTGTCTTAAGTAGCGATGGATTTATTATTGTGATGTGTTGGAGATCAAATGGGCTTTTTTTGCTTTTGAATTAGCCAGTGAGCTGAGGAAGACAGCTCTGGTGTTAAGGCGCTGGCCATTTGTGAGACCTGCGTTTTCTTTGTGTCCCATTGGTAACACAGAGGGGATGTTATTTTTCTCCTTTTGTTTTCGTACTGCTTAAGCTAAAGATTAACTTTGGCAGCGTGACAAGGGGCTACGTACTGGCCAAGAAGAAACAATTCAGTCTTGGAAGTGAGTGGAAGGTTTCTGACCACTGGGGAGGAGGAGATCATGGAACAGAAACGGGATGGTTCTTCAAAAACAGGCCAGTTTATCATCTGGTTAAATTTGGGTTGCTTCTCCCGAGGGTGGCAAAAAGCACATCCTTGAGCTGATGCCAGTCACCAGGCACATTTCAGAGCTTTCACTCATAGCACAGATTTCTCCGGTGGGCAGGACTCTGCTGTCGGAGCACAGGAAGGCCACCAGCCGTTCCTGAACCCCTAACCCACTGCTGCTCAGAGCTGCAGCTGTACTGCTGGTGTATCAGCAAGGAACTGCATCCCACCCTTCCCTTTGCAGGCTGGCAAAGGAGCAAACACAAGCCTTTTGGAAAAGCACAGATATTTTAACTGCTGTTTTGCTGTCTGTCACCTTTGTAAGAGGGAGAGAGGGTGGACACGGCTTTGGGGGAAGGATGGTTCTTCACTGGGAACAAGGAGGGCCTGAGGACTTTGTCTCTTATTGCAGCTGTGAGGTAGAGCTAACTGCTGAGCCGATGGCAGCCCAGCTACTCGCCAGTAAGGTTAAAAATAAACTGCCTGAATTTCTCTGCTGGTAATTGCAGCAATTACTTGTGTGATTTGATGTAAGATCAAACCAGGGCTCTGTCTTCCTCAACAGTGCGGCCCAGTTTGTGACCCCTGAAGTCCCGCAGGCTGTTCCTCCTCTCAGCAGCAGTTCAGGTTCTGAGATGCTGGCTGGCTGCTTTTATTTCATTGAATGCTCTTCAAGTTACTGGCAGGAAAACTAAACCTTCGCATCCAAATCTCTTCTACCCTTTGAGGATGTTCTGCACCTGTAGCACTGGGGGAGTATCTTATAGCTGCCTGTGAAGCTAGTTGCTGCTGGACTTAATGTGTTAGGCTGGAACAGGGATCAGAGTAGACAGATGCTGGAGGCAAGCAGCATCTTCTTGTCAGGGGCGTCTGTCCAGCCACAACAGGCTGTTGGTCCTGCTCCTTCCAGTCCTCACTTGTATACTGTTTGTGAAAGGTGCTCTTGGCTGGGATTCATAGCACAAAGCAACTCTGATCCATGTGGAGATCTTGGTTGACACCGTGTATGTGCCAGCGTCTTTACACTGTTTGGACACCTTTTCTAGCATGTCCAGCAGCACAAAGGCAGTGCTTGGATGTGAGGTGCTGAGTACTGAAAGCTGCTGACTGATGCTCACAGGGGATTTTGTCTGTGTCATTGTTGACTTGTCTCCAAACAGGGGAGAGGTGTTTATAGAGCTCTCTGCAGCAGTTTGTGTTTGCTGCCGTTAGGAGGGAGTTCCATTTGCTCCATTCACGAGCAATTGCAGTGAACAGATTGTAGTAATTGAACTATTTCCTTCAGCTTCTGCTCCATCATCAGCTTCCTGGCTGCATTCTCAGGTGCAGGACTTCAGAAACCAAGTCTTGCAAACTCAGATATTTTAAGGGCAAGGGGATGTCTTGTTTTCTCAGCAGCCTCTACAAACCATGCTTTCTGTCTTGGATAACCAGGAAAGCTGCCGCACCAGCCATTTACCAATGCTTTGGTTGTCTTTCCCAGTTGATCATGTGGTTCCTGAGCCAGGGACCAGTTTGCTGACTGCATTTGACCAATGGCGAGAATGGGCAGACAGCAAATCCTGTTGCGACTACTCTCTGCATGTGGACATCACTGAGTGGCATAAAGGTGTCCAGGAGGAGATGGAAGCTCTGGTTAAAGATCATGGTAAGTTCAGTTATTGAAAGTTAAGGAAGGCCTTTCTCCTCCTTATGTTTTAGGGCTGCTTCCCCTATTTCTAGGACTGGCTTTTGTGAAATATTTTACATCCCAATAGAGCTGTTTTGGGCCTTGGCATTAACTTGGCTCATTCCAGCTTCTCCTGAAGGTTTGAGCAGTTGCTGTTGTAGAGGGCTCAGGGAGTACACCCTGGTGCCACATGGTGGAGGAGATCCTGGCCTTACGCTGTGATCTGCTTGAGAGTCCCTGTGTGTGCACGCACGTGTGTGTACGCATTTCACAGCAGAGTCGTTTATTTGCCTACCCATCATTTGTGCTTGGTGGCAGTCTGATTGAGGGGGAATGTCTCCTCTCTATGACAAGCAATGTGGTTTATGTTGCTTTATCTGTGCCTGCAATTTGCTCTCTTTCTCCCAGGTGTGAACTCCTTCTTGGTGTACATGGCTTTCAAAGATCGCTTTCAGCTAACTGATTCTCAGGTAGGAAGGCTTAATGTTGGCATGCTTCTGTTACTGCAGGCTGGGCACTGCTTTATAGAAGGGTTTAATTTCAGTACACTGGGATCTGATATTCTCTTCTGGCTTCAATCTTTGTATGTGTAACAGTGCCTAAGATTTGCAGCAGTGCCCAGAGCTCTGCTTGGAAGGTTATTTTCTTCACAAAAAATACCCCAACCAACAGCAAACCCTGAAAGCAATGGCAGAACCCTCACTGGCAGAGATGTGAGGTTTCATTCCAGCCCCTTTGGTGTGGAAGCAGTGGCAGTTTTATAAACTGCTGCTTTCTGCCTAGGCACAGGGCAGGACAGGGATAGCTCTGGAATAACTACTCTGTGTGTTTATCAGCTCAAACTGATCCTGGTCCAGAAGTTGGTTTCTGGCCTTAGTGTTAGAATTGTGGGTCCGTAAGAAGGAATTGCTGTTTGCTATTCTGGTGGATACGTGTGGGTACATTTAATTGTGTAGGTGGGCAGTTTACATTCCTAAATGTGGGAGGAGAGGAATGCCTGGGAGTCTGGAACAGTGGAGAAGGCAGTGGTGGGTGACAGTTATCTCTAATGACTCTGGTAAGCATTTTAATGAGTGGCCATTGATGGAGCCAGCGTCTGTTGTGGGTTACTCAACCTGAGCCCTCTAAGGGTGGGAAATCACACTGCTTCTGTCCAAGGAAGTGAGAGGGGTGGGTACAGGTTCTCCATGGAAATCAGTTAAGACATGGAACAGGTACAACCCTGTGAGCTTTTAAAATCCCTCCAGCTGTAGGCATGTGCAGTTACTGTTTCTTCCTCCAGTGTGGCCAATATACCAAACCTGGCTTTTAAATAGTGCATGTTTGCCATTTATCAGTAGCATCCAACTCTATGGGTTGAGAAATTCAGTTATAGGCAGGAAAATGGCTCATATCTATCCAGAAAACCCCATCTTTTATTTCTTTATGCTTCTCCTTCTCTTTTCCAATCATCAAAATTCAGTATGCTGAAGGAGTCTGGGGTGCTTAGAATAGATGTGTACCTGGGTGTACACTCGGGGTGTATTGTAATGTGTGTGTTCTCTCCTCCAGATATATGAGGTCCTGAGTGTGATCCGGGATATTGGCGCAACAGCTCAAGTGCATGCTGAGAACGGTGACATCATTGCTGAGGTATGGGATGTTTGTTCTCTGGATTATTAACCTCAAAATGCTGGGAGGAGGGATTGGAACTCTTCATTCCTTCTTTGCAAGCAGAAAATCACCACGACTTTGGAAAGCGTGACATAGGTGTATCAAGCGTGTAAGCAGAGGGGGGCATCAAACCTCACCCCCTTCATTGCTACTGATAAAGCAGGTTTTTGTGGCAGTGGTGGATATTGGCCACCTCTGCCTTTCTCCCCATAAGTGAAAGACTGTGTCTGGCTGTGAATGTCACTGTGTACAATAAAATGTTCTACAGAAACTAAGACCAGGGAGTGTAGGAAGGGAAATAGCCAGGATCTGTTGATCCTTTAAACAGCAGCAAAGAAGAAATGTCAATAATGTCTTTGGATTTTTAGCTCATTTTATACATTATGTTTCATTGTCTGACTGGGAGAGAGCCCACCCCAGTCTCTGAGCCCCGTTGCCTGCAGTTGCAGGATGATATTTCTCATGAGATACGATCTTGCTGTATCTTGGGGATTATTTACAGACACAAATGAGCAGTGGAAGTTGAGGGGCTCTGAACCTGGGGTCAGGCAAATCAAAATAACAGGTTTCTCTGACTTCCTGTGAACAAATCAGCAAGGGTTTTGTGAGCTCTGGTTATTCTCAGCAAGGGAAGTTGGACAGGACTCTGGTTGTAAGGCCCTTATGTAAAGCCCCATGTGATTATTAGCTAGCACAGATGCCTAGGATCTCACTTGTGCCTCTTTCAAACAGCTGTGTTTGCTGCAAGAAGAGATGCAAGTTGCTTTAAATCTCTTTTTGTTCTCTCTCTCTTAGGAGCAGCAAAGGATCCTGGAACTGGGAATCACAGGCCCTGAAGGGCATGTGTTGAGCAGACCTGAGGAGGTGAGGACTTTACTGCTGTTGCATTTACTCCCCCAGTTTATAGCAGTTCCGCATTGCCATCAAGTACTTAACACTGGGATGAATGTGGCTGGAAACATGATTTTACCCTGGCTGTAAACATTATTGCTGCATGGGGTAAGGGAAGAGGCTAAGACACTTCTAAAGACTAACGAGTAACTAGTCCCTTCTGAAGACTAACTACTGTGGGTATTTATGAGGAACTGAGGAGCCCTCTCAGTACTGGAGAAGGGGACATCTCCAGGGAGTAGTTCATCCAGCGTAAGATCTGATTCACCCGCTGGAAAGGCTTTTCTCTTTCTGTTGGTGGCCTGAGATAGTCTGTAAAGACCCTGCTCATGCATCAGGTATCTCAAGTGAGGTGATGTGTTTGAACCACAGAGCCCATGATAAGCAGTTGAGACACAGAGAGCTGTTGGTGCTTAGCACATCTTCAGTTCAGTCCTTTGATAGCCCAGACTGGAATCCTGCATCAGGAGATGCGGAAGGTGTTGAACCTGAAGCGCAGGTGAAGCACAGTCTTCCTAAATCACCAATTCCTTGATTCAGATGCTGCACAGGAACACTTTAAGATGGAGTCACTGAACAATTGCATGTTCTCATTGGTGATGTTGATCTGTATGGAGCTAGACCCTGGAGCTCTTGTAGTTTCCCATCACTTTCAGTTGAGTTTGGCATGAATAAAGACATCTGATTTTGGTTTTATGTAGGCAGCATTTTGCCATTGACTGTTGCCAGGTTTGATTGTTTGATGAACATTTTGCTGATGGATTTTTTTTGCACCAAGGGACTAAGTGATTTGCTGAAGGCACAGAAAGTATGTACCAGAGAGGGGAGCTAACTCATGGAACCATAGAATGGTTGGATTGGAAGGGACCTTCTCAGATCTTGGCCCAGCACTTAAATATAGTTAACCTTCATACTTCCCCATTGATTTCTCAAGGGTCAGGCACCCCAAGCACTCCCTCTAAGTCTTAAAAATAGATCTCAAGAATAAGAAAGAATGTAAAACGTGATTTTCAGGTGAGTTCCCACCACAATCTTCTTGTCTAGTCTTTCAGTATCTCTAAGCTAGACATCTCATCATGGCATTCTGGGTTTGTGAAGTCCATCTGCTACGTAGAAGCTGTTCTTTTTGTCCCTCAGAGATACTGGGGCTTTGCTGACTGCCAGATGTGGCAGCTGGAAGCTGGGTGTGTGAGATCATCCACACGTGCCCCTCATGCTCCCTCTCTATTTCCTCCCCTTGGTTCAGACAAGCAGCATCCAGAGACATTTCAGTAAGGATATAAATCACTCAGTTGCTTCATGCAGAAAAAAGCCGCTCAAGTTGGGCAGTGTGTGAATCCTCACAGTAATTTGTGTTTGGCTCCAGGAACTGGGAGGTTTTGCTTCCTGAAGTTGGGAGCAAACACTTGCACTGAGCTTTCCACCCACCCCTGCGTTATTGTTTCATACATACTTCTTGGCTTGCATCAGGAGAGTGGGAACAGATGCTGACGTGACACTTGGGGCTCATCTGTGGAGCACCCCTAAACTTCCATTACCTTCAAAGGAAGGCTGCTTCTTACCTTAGAGTGTCTGGCCATCAAACTAGCCAAGTCTTGTCTGGCTACTTCAAAGCTCTTCCTCAGTGGAGTGGGAGCTTTGAGGTGGTTCCCTAGCTCGGTTGGGTCCTTACATCTGTGTAGACATGTGTTCTTTCTCAGTGCAGCAAGGAAGGCTGCGTGAGGACACATGGCTGCCTCAGCTGGGGATCAGTAAAGCCTCTTCCCAGTGTCACTGGGCAGGCTCTGTGCAGCTGACCTCAGCTGTGCTGTCTGCCCCGAGTGGAACCATTTGCTCCAAAATTCTCCTCCTTGAAAGTCATAGGAAAGAGGGCAGGAAGCGATGTCAGCTGGGTCCCTCCCTCCTTCTCCACTGCGGGAGTAACTCTGTGCTTTTAAAACCATACAACTCCCTTTAAGCTGGCTGCTGATAAAGGCCAGACTCTGAGGGAGGCAGCAGACCCGTAATTCCTGTTGACTCCCACTAGAGTCATAGAATGCTTCAGGTTGGTACGGACCTTAAAGCTCTTCCAGTTCCAACCCCTGCCATGGGCAGCAGGGACACCTCACACTAGAGCAGGTTGCTCTGAGCCCTGTCCAACCTGGCCTTGAACCCTGCCAGGGATGGGGCAGTAGGAGTGGATGTTTCTTGGTGTTCCTCCGGGATGCTGTTAACACTAGAACTGGCTTTTCATGCTGCCCTTTATGGAGTGTAAAGCCTGTCCTAAGGACTTCGTGAAGGTTGTCACCGTACTGAAGAGCCACTTATTTCAGACCTCCACCTACAGCAAACTAGCAGGAGTTGTTGAACAAGTCTAAAGTATTTATTAAATCCAACCTCCCACTCAATGCAGTGAGACTGAGGTCAGTGAAGCACTCAGGGTCTGGCTGTGTGTGTTTGTGTCTTGGAGCATTCACATCTCCTGAATTCCCAGGTTGAATTAAGGCTTAAGTTTCACTGCTGACTCGAGGGCTTGGCTTGCTCACCTCAGTAACCTGGGTTGAGGCAAGGTGACAGGATTCAGCATATTATTCCAGCCAGCAAAGGGAGCCTTAATTCAGCCCCCACTATCTCAGGTCAGCATCACCCATCAGTTTGTGGAAAGCTCTCCCCTCATAGCTCAGATCATTCTGTGATGACTTTTCGGAGCCATCCATCATTCCTTGTTTTTGTTTCAGCCACAAAAACGCTGGAAGCACAAGCAGTCCCAGTGCTCCAGGAAATGTCTGTCTCTTTTTTCCAAGAGAACTGCTGTGCTAGGGCTTCTGCTGCATGCTGCTAATTGCAAACATTCCCCTTTGGACTAGTCCTTGGGTTATTGTTATGTGCCTGTCACCATAGCATCTGGGCACAAGGCATGAAAATTCAGCAGCCTTGTCCTCTTCTGTGCAGAAAATGTTCTTCTCCTGCTTATCAATTGCTCAAATGCCTTTTGGTCAGAAGTCTGGAGGTGTGTGTTGTTTCATCCCTGCTTTGCAAGTGGGGAAACCAAGGCACAGGATGGAAACAGTGACAGAGCTGTGCACAGGCCGGCTTTAAATGGGCAGTTTGCAAACAGATGCCATTGCTGGAAGCACTGGTCTGTCTGAGTTCTCTCCTTGTCTCTCAGGAGGAACAAGAATGCTTTTCTTGGCTTTTCCTTTCAGCCTCTGTCTTCCCTGCAAGTGCTGCTGGCTGTGGCGTACTTGAATCAAATGGCCTGGAAGAAACACCCTTCCTTGCAGCCTTTTCCATTTGCATAGGGCAGCTGGGCCAAAAAATGTCCCCTTGTGTCCATCACCCAGCCTGGGGAGCGTTAGTCACCAGCTCTGGCATGGTGACAGGCCAGGGCTTTAACCCTTTTGGCATTAGAGCCTAACCTATTGGTCTGGGGGGCTTGTTTTCTATTAGAACCCCTCAGCTCTTGTCAGGTTGTTTTCCTTGAGCAGCCCAGCTGCAAACAGCAGTGTTACAAGTGGTGGCTTTGTCAGTGTGAGCAGAGCTGTTCCGGGCACTCGGACATCAGTCTGGCCAACACACGGTGGATTCCTCATCTCAGGTACTTCTGGTGGACCAGGCACAGTGCTGGGAGCCAGCAGTCAGTGTGGTCTGATTCTGGGACTGATGGCCTGTGAGAAATCACCGTAGAGCAGGTTTTCCATGGTGCTGAGCATGTGCCAATCCCATGGGAGGTGCTGGGAGCCTCTTGCATTTGGGAATCAGGTGTCTGATTGTCTGGGTTTAAGTTCCTCTGTTGTTCACCTGGAAAACATCAGTGGTACTGCAGGCTCAGTTCTCCATGGCAGTAGGCACTGTGAGCATTACCCTGCTGTTAAATCTGTCATCTGGACTGCTTTGATGAGGATGTGTGATCCCTAAAAGCCTGCAGAGTGATGACGTTCATCCTGAGGCTGTAGTTACAAAGTGACCCTCAGTCTCACCGAGGTTATCTCTCTACATATGCAAGAAAAAGTACTTGATTTATGGGGTGGTTCACACTCTGTCAGATCCCAAGCCAGTTATTGTAATGCAGGGTACAATTTAGGAGGCTTGTTTGCAAACGTGGCTTACCAGAGTATGTGGCACAGCATCCCTCTTCCGTGTGGGCTGGAGCAGGAACAGTTCTGTTGAGTCAACAGTTAGTTGCTTATTTTTGTCTAGGCTAAAGAAGGGGCTTAATCATTCTGACCTTGAGCACCTGGAGTGTGTTACCTTAGCACTTAAGTCTGCTTGAAACAGCCTGGGAGAAAAGGTAGTAATGAGAGAGGACTACAGCTTGATGTCATTGTGATTGTCGTGGTTACACTGTCTCAATTGGAGAGGTGGAAAAGGGGAGAGGAAAGTCTCTCAGCCCAGCCCTGCACACCCTGTTTTCCCATGAGAGCAGAGGCTGTGACCCTTGGAAGGTGAATGGGATATGCTAACACGTGGGATGGTACTAACTTGCTGCTGACTTGGTTTCTCAGGTGGAAGCAGAGGCTGTGAACCGGGCAATAACCATCGCCAACCAAACCAACTGTCCCCTTTATATCACCAAGGTGATGAGCAAAAGTGCTGCTGATGTCATTGCTCAAGCCAGGAAAAAGGGTAAGTTATTTCCCTTGGATGTTAGCGCCCTGTTAGCTCATGCAGTTCAACTCCTTGCCAACATCAGCTTCATTCCTACAGGAAAGGATTCTTTTTCCAGTGTTATCGTCCAGGCTCCTTTTTAACAGTCCCAAGCAACTGGTTATGTCTCATATCCTACAGATGTGTATTCAGTGGTTGTATCAGTGCCAGGAGCTGTTTCTTCTGTTCAGCCTAGAACTTCTCTCTTCACACTCATCCCTCCACATTGAGCCATGTGCCTTAGTGTTACCACAGAGTAATTCCATGCTGTCTCCATTTAATGAATCCCCCTTGAGGCTGCAAGCTGTGTCTTCCTTCCAGCTGCTTTTGAGCTGCTTCCTGAGATCAGAAGTGATTCCGAAACTCCTGATGGAGGTCTTGACTCACAAGCCCTACTGGATTCAGCTGGAGTAGTGTTGTCGTAACAAAAGAGGTTACTGATTCCAGCTGTTCACTGTGCTCCTTGCCTGTGAGATAGATACTCCTCATGTGCTGTAACTCACAGCCTGGCATCCAAACATTAACTGGGATCAGTAGTCTGAGTTAGGCTGGGAATTGCAATCACCTCTGATAACTCTGCCTGAGGGTGCTGCAGGTTGCAAGACTCAGATATGCCGTGGATGCTGCTGCCTTGTGTCTCTTCTCTTTGACTGGTGTCTGTGAGGGAGCTGCGCTTCTCTTGAGTGATGCAGTAGCTTCTCCAGGGTCCTGATCCTGCTGTGTTTCCCCCAAGGAGCAAGGGTTATAGAGCCCAGTGAGTGCCTGTATCCCTGTTTTATTCTGTGACTAACCCCTTCATTTCTATTTAAAGCAGCTCTGAGTGGGTGAGTAAGCAGGAGGGATGATTTTCCCCCTTCTTTCCTCTGAAGGATTGGATTTAATTCTGTGCAGTCTAATAAGCCTGAATGGATATACAAATGACATCACTTTCCATCTGGGTGTTTGGTGCGAGAAGAGCTTATTTCCTACCACACAAACACATTTGTGTTTGTATGTCGGCTCAGAAGTATTTTGGTCCCATGATTCTTGTTGCATGAGTTCAGAGTTGATGAGGGTGACTGATTTCCAAGGCATGTCTTTCTGTTCGTGGCATGAAAGCAGCTCAAGCTGTTTGGGATAAACCTTTCTCTCCCAGCTCCATTAGTGGAGATCATGCTGAAATGAGAAGATGTGTTGACGCAGCAAAGTGGCTGCCTGTTGCATTACCCAAGCAAACAGCTTGATGTCGTTGTGCAACTCAATCCTGTAAGCCAGGGAAGCATCCCTTCCTTTTCTAGGTAAAGCACTGGAGAGACATGCACCATAGGGATGGATCATCAACAAGACCACCTTCTTGCTATGCTCATTGTCCCCTGAAACCACTAGCAGGCAAGCAGAGAGGGGCATTGGGATGAGACACCATACACTTACATTGCAGAAGCCATGAAACCCAACCTGACTTGGGCGGATGTTACTCTTCCTGTGAAAGGTGCTGAATGATCCGCAGAGTGATGCCAGATGAATGATCCGCAGAACTCACTCCATCTCCTGAGTGAACTAGAACAGACAGTTTTCATTCAGATTGTGTTTTCTCCTTATAAGGAGAATTTGGGGTATCGATGGCATACCATTCTCTGTTCCTTTTACTTAAATAATTCAATTTAAATGCTGTGCAGTCACCCAACTGGGTAACCCAGGAGGGCCACACACCCTGACTTTGCCCTCCCAAGCAAAAGAGGAAACATAACTGAAGACTACCCAAGGCGAAAACAGAACAGAATTGACTTGCTAAATGGAAAGGAACGAACATTATTTAAAGCCAGATGTTCCCAGTGGCATTCGTATGGAGGAGGTTCCCTACAGACTGTCTCACTGGCAGATCTGGGAGCTCAAAACATCACTCCCTGCAGAACAATCTTCCCAGTGTATTGGCCCACAACAGGCCCCCCATTAATAGCCAGCGTGTGCTTTGCCTTGTTCTGATTTTGTAACCCTATTTGTGGCAAGTGATGTCAGACATCCTCTTCCTCTGCTGGTGGATCTCTTTGGACAAAGGCTGTTCCTGCACCTCCTGTTCCAGTGTGGTCCTGGAAGCAGCATGAAGCCAGTTAATGCATCATTCTGCCTTAGCTAATGTGCTCTTTCCCAGTTAGCTTGAGAGCCTATAGAGCTAAGAGTAGCTCAGGCAATATGGTGAAAGAAAGGTCATATTTTTTCACTCTGCATGGTGAGGTAAGACCCTGCTCACCAATTCTGGGATTGTCTGTGCCAGTCTTTTCTGATTGAAGTACTTAGGGTTAGTGTTTTAACTACCCAAGTGTTTTGCAGGCAGGTACAAACACGTGAAGTGCTTGGACTCAGGATCCAGATGGATAAGCACTTGGAGATTTCAAGAAGGTTGCATTTGGTGAGCAGATCTGAGAGGCTACCAGCTTGCACTGCTTTTGAAGTTGCAGCATCTTGCATCTGCTTGGTGTGCAGATGTTGCTGGTGCATTCCAGCTTGCAAAGTATCGTGGCTGTTCCTTCATGTGGTTCCAAAAATGTTAATGAAGAGGAAGGATGCACTGGTGGTTAGTACACTGGACAGGGAGTCAGAAGATCCAGTTTCATTTCCTAGTTCTGCCACAGATACACCAAGTACCCTTGGGGGAATCACTCAGTTTCCCTGATGCTTCCTCTCTGATGGGTTTTCTCTGTAGGCAGGAAGCTTCCCTGATAGTTTTGTCATATCTGATCTGTGCAGAGCTTGCTCCAAGAAACCCAGCCTTGTTAAAGCTTTAATACATACATGTGTATAAAAGTACTTCTTTCATTCTTTTTCTTCCACATCCATTGTAGATCAGGCTGCATCTCCTCACACTTACAGTTCCCTTTAGCCTCTTTCACAAGGTTCTTGGCTCAGGGTACAGTACAATGGTTCTTTGCAGTCACCATGTCAAGCACAGTTCATCAGTGCCAACCTCAGCAGTTGCGTAAAGGCACTGTGCACGTTTTGCTGCTCCAGGCTCTTAGCAGTAATGGTGTATTTATGAGTACCTCAGGTATTTAGTTGTTTGGATACTTAGTCCAAGGGACTGGTTTTTGGAAAATGCTCAGTGTGTCTTTAGAGGTCTCTAGATGCTTGTGAGAACAGCCCCTCAGTAACACAACACAGTTTCTGAGGAGCATTGAACAACCTAGGAGTTTAATCATGTCTGATCATCTGTCATCACTGAAGTCAATCCAAATTTGTGTCTCTGTGATCACATACTTAAGAGGAAGTACCAAGAACCCCTGCAGCATGTGATGGTGGCATAACTCACCCAACTTGTCCTTTTTCAGAAGGATGCTTTATGCCTGGAAGCCAGGCTGGAGATGCACATTGCTTGGTTCTCACAGTGGATTTGTCTGTATTCCTTGTCCTGTAGGCACTGTGGTGTATGGAGAGCCCATCACAGCCAGCTTGGGTACCGATGGATCTCATTACTGGAGCAAGAATTGGGCTAAGGCAGCAGCTTTTGTTACTTCCCCACCACTGAGTCCTGACCCAACCACTCCTGATTTTCTTAACTCACTACTGTCCTGGTGAGTAGAGCTCTTTGTGTTCACACAACGTGTGCTTCATCATGAGGCGAGTGGGTAATAAAAGTAATAGCTGTTGTTCTAGCAAGCAAAAAGCTGTTTTACCTTCAGGAGTAAACCTGTGACAATAACCTATCTTAAATCCCTATCATTGTCTTCTCCAGTGGAGACCTCCAAGTTACTGGCAGTGCCCACTGCACCTTCAACACTGCTCAGAAAGCTGTTGGGAAGGACAACTTCACCCTGATCCCTGAAGGAACCAATGGGACTGAAGAGAGGATGTCCATCATCTGGGATAAGGCTGTGGTATGTTACATGTGTCATAGACTTAGGCTGCAACTAGACATTCAGAACTGAAAGAGCCACATAAGTGTATTGTTTTCTCACCCCAGATGTTTGTTATGGTCCTTCTGCTCAAGGTTTTTGCCCCTATAAAGATCATTTATAATCTATTGTGTGGTGAGTTACTTACTTTTTGGAGTGGTCCCCACCTGGCTAATGCAGTGACTCCTTTTGTCTTTGCCCAGGTGACTGGCAAGATGGATGAGAACCAGTTTGTTGCTGTGACCAGCACAAATGCAGCTAAAATCTTCAACCTGTACCCACGGAAGGGCCGCATTGCAGTGGGCTCGGATGCTGATCTGGTTATCTGGGATCCCGACAGTGTCAAGACAATCTCTGCCAAGACTCATAACATAGTAAGGATATTTTCTACTATGTGAGCTCTGCTGCTCATTTCCTCCTCTTTTCCCTCAGTGCCAGACTGTGCTGCCAAGAACTAGAGCTCATGACAACTCAGGGCTTTGTTTTCTCGATGCCCCAAACCCTCCCTGGTCTTAAACCCAGCAGGGCTCAGTTGTGTGAGCAGAAGGGAAGATGATTTGAGTCCCAATCTGAAGTCACATGAATACCCAGAGATTCCCCTCAGAGCAAAGAGATTGTCTGCTCTTTCTGAGCTTTGAATGCTTGGGTCTGAGTGCACAGAAAGCTCTTTAAAGTATCAAAAGACCTCTTATCACGATGTGGCATTTCATGACCTGGCTGGCTAGTAGTGGGAATGTGAGCTGCCCCTTTTCTAGTTGGACTCAGCAAAGCTTGTCAGCTTGTGGGCACCTTCCTGGGAGATCTGATCGAGATCACTGAGTCTGAGTGGATTTGCACCATGATCTGGCACATGTGTGTGCAGACATACTTCAACACAGTTTTACTGCCAATCATCCCAATGTCAGTTGGCACAGGGAGGCACAAGGCAGAACCCAGACTGACCAGAGCTTCCCCTTGTTTCTTATGTGGCTTTGTGGTGGCACTGTTAGAGGCACTGTTTGCTTGTGTCCCACAGCTATGTGTCCTGTATCTTATACTCAGCTCCTACAACAGAAAAGCTGTCCCACCCTGTGGGAAACTGCAGCATGGTCTCAGTGCACAGGGCTGGTTGGAGTCTCCCTGTGACATTCGAGCACTGTCTCAGAGAAAGCAGCCACTGTTTGCATTTGTTGACGATTTGTTTCACTGCTGGCGATGAACCTATGGAATGTTTCCCTGGAAAAACCCTCCTTTTTTCCATGAATGCTTTCATTCACTCTGGAGCTGAAGGAGCAAAATTTCCTTCCACGCTTGGATCCCTGGGCACAGGCACAAAGAAACGTCTTTAAAGGTTTGGTTCACTTCCCTGTGACTTAACTCAGTGTCAGAATTGGTCACAGATGGCCTGGGTTTATCCTGTCTGTGCTTAGACCACTGACAGAGGCATCCAGACTCAGAAGTCTGGTCACTTCAGTCACCTTAGAGGTGCTTCTAGACTCATCACACCTCCAGTCTGGAGAGGATTGGATTAGAGGAGGAAGCCCAGGGACATGCTGCTATTAGGTGCCAAATTTAGTGGTCTGAACCTGGGTTTGTGCTTATGAATGGCTCAGAGAGAGATGAAAGTAGCTTGCTGGTTGGAGTATTTGAAAGTCATTGCCATTGAATGGATTAGGAAATGAAATAGAGTCTTCAAGTTTGCTAACACATAACTCACAGACTTCATCTTTTGTGGATAAGCTCCAGTACAGTCAGGTTTTGCACTAGATCTGGGCTAGACTGAAGGAGAACCATCTCCACAGTAGAGCAGCCATTCAGAAATACTGTATACACTAAGGACTGCAGATCCCCCTGAATCTCTTGCACCACGTAAGAGGCCTCAGCACTCAATGAGCTATTGCCAAAGGCTGCATTTTCAATTGTGCCAAGACTATGGAGGATGAAGAGCTTTCATTTTCCAGTGGTTTGGTTAGGGCTTGAAGGGCTGTCTAGGAAATCGCATCTTTTTGCTTTCCACATCCAGCTCTAACCTCTTCCCCTGTCATTGCATCATGTGTTATACCTGATGTAACACCTACTGGGGTATTTTTTTGTGTCTCACACCGCACGTGTGCCTTGTGTTAGAGGAGAAATGGGTACAAGTGAGGCCTTTAGAGTCAAGGCATCCTAGTTTGGTCAAGTATAAAACAAAAGCCCCTTTGAAAGGCAGGCAGAGCGGTTGCTGCAACACAAGGAAACGTAGTGATTATGTGGCATCAGATGATTGTTCCTTTTTTAAATGCTAGAGCAACATACAGATATTTTCCAAGAATTCACACTGCTCTTGCCACTGCCTGGCAAGGAAACATTAGGAGCTAGAGAGGAAGATAGTGTTGTTCTTGGCACCAGCCTAATTCATAACCTTCTGACCAAGCCTCCTCCTTTGCCACAACGTTTTGCAGACTGGACCCAGTTCAGCGTCGGTTTAACCACCATTCTAGCTAACTGTAAATCTGCAGTCACCCCTCCCCATACTTACAACACACTCCAAGAGCAAACTCCATCATTACCTCAGTAAAAAAGGCCTGGATTTGTCTCCAAGATGGTCACTAGAGTAGCAGTCCCCAGTTAACATGGTTGTAGTGCATCTCAGTCCAGGAGGCTTCATGGGTGGGACCATTTACCAGTGATTCCTTTGAAACTTGTTTCTTTCCTTGGTGTAATGTTTCCAATCCTGTTAATTGAGGATGAGCAATCCCATTAGAGTAAAACAAGATTGTCCTGATGGTCCCTGACCCATCAACCAAAACACTGGTGTGAAATACAGCTTTTAAAATGATTATTTTTA
>JANHGB010064137.1:0-60311 GCA_026283785.1 Coracopsis vasa | reverse complement strand
CAAGATTGTCCTGATGGTCCCTGACCCATCAACCAAAACACTGGTGTGAAATACAGCTTTTAAAATGATTATTTTTAATATGAAACTTAAATAAAACTTGATTCTAAAATCCCCATCAAATCAAAAGAGATGGGTGCCTAATGCATTTAAAGAGATAGGCTTTGAGATGTTCTCATTTGAAACTATTTCCTGTTCGTGAATCTTGATGAAATGGAAATTGTGCATGAGTGAATCCTTAATCAATGTAGACTGATAACAAGGACCAGCCTTTCTATTAAACCACAGCATACACAGCTCAGGTAAATGCTGTTGAGTTTGCTTCCATCTGTCCTTCACGTTTTGGCCATTAGCAGGACTGGTGACTGTTAATTCAAGCACAGCAGGCTTTGCTGGCACAAATGTTTGCCTCATGTTGTCTTTTTGTTCTAGTCTCTGGAGTACAATATCTTCGAAGGCATGGAGTGCCGTGGGTCTCCCCTGGTGGTTATCAGCCAGGGGAAGATTGTGCTGGAGGATGGGAATCTCCATGTCACCGAGGGATCTGGGCGGTATATCCCCAGGAAACCATTCCCTGACTTCGTTTACAAGCGCATCAAAGCGAGGAGCAGGGTGAGTGTAAATGGTTGGATGCACATTTGTTCTCTCACTGCAACTCCTGGGTTAAAGTGGGTGGAAAACAGATGCTGTCCCCTGGTTCACAGGCACACACTTCTGCAACAGAAAATGTTCCCTGGATAGGGGCCATATTTATCTCATTCCTCTTTCATTTTTGCTATTCACTTGAGTCATTACAGGAATATGCTTTGGCTTGAGCTTGGCTTTTCTGCTCTTTTAAATCTTCTCTGTCTGGGACCCCTCGAGAGAGCATGTGTTAGGAACTGTCCAGTTTGGACACGAGTCAGTCTGCAAATAACCCATCAGGCTTCCTCTGTCACAGAAGTACCAAGAGAAGTTATTGATGGCATTTATCTACCAAACCTTTCAGCAACAATTTAGGGTTCTAATTTATTGTTACAGATACATTATGCTGCTTTCCCTTCTGTCAGATAGGATCAGATGCTCTTGTCTGGTGACTGGTGAGTCACAGGCACAGCCTACTGCCTGATTAAAAGTGAGAGTTGTCTATTTTTAAGAGGCTAAAATGGATGGGAAAGTGTTTTTGTAAAATACACCCATTCAGAACAGAAACTGCCTTTTGAGATGCCTTTACTTGGTAAAAACTGGCAGAGGAGATGACACTGAACTCAGCTGCAGCTTAGTTGCTGAGAATTGGAGAAGGTTATTTCTGGATGAAGTCAGATTTCTAAGGAGAAGTCTCTTGATATTTGAAGTGTTACCCTCTCTTGGACAAAAGCAGAGCTGTGTTAGTTCCTCTGGCCATAGGGGATCTTCACATTCCTTGCAAGTGATCTTTCCTGAATTGTTCTGTTGAAGAAATGGCAAGTTACCCAAATTAAAACCTCAGATAACTTAGCTCTGCAGAGAACAGATGTGTGGGTTCTGTTGTGTTCTGGTCTCCCACAGAAAATATGTGTCTGACCTATAAATCCAATTGGGCAGCATCTCAACTGGAATAATTGCATTTAACCCAATCTAAAGCTCCCTGGCTGGGGGTGTGAAGGTAGCCTGGCTCCTTTCTGCAGATCTGCCTCTGTCTCAGCACTGTTTTGCTTTTTGGGAATGAGTAATAAGTTGTGTTTTAGAGTTGTCAGGAGCCTTTAATACAACAGCAGGTAGGTTGAAATCATTAAAGGACAGAACTTGTGGAGCAGGGGACAGACTGGCTGTCTTCTGTAGGCTGCTCACACCAGTTAACAACTAGCTGGAGCCACAGGACTCCAGAGCACCTTCCCTTTTACCCATGCTGCTTCGGAGACCAGCTGCCGCCTGAGGATCAGCATGGAGGAGATGATGTTCTCTTTCAAATCCTCTTACCAAAGACAAATCTTGACATGTGTGTCTTTGTCATAACGACATCTGGCCAGCTGTTTAGTTCTGGTTTGACCCTGTGTTTTGCAGCTGGCTGAGCTGCGGGGGGTGCCTCGAGGCCTCTACGATGGACCCGTCTGCGAAGTGTCGGTGACACCGAAGACCGTCACACCGGCGTCTTCAGCCAAGACATCTCCTGCCAAACAGCAGGCCCCACCCGTGAGGAACCTGCACCAGTCTGGATTCAGCTTGTCTGGTACATACTTTTACAGGGCTAAAATATGTATTACTTTGAAATGCATCTATACTGTGTGTTAATTCTGGAAGGCAATGAGAGAGACTATGGGGTGGTTTTGGCTTGGAGGTTATCCTTTTATTATAGAACCCTAGAATGGTTAGGGTTAGAAGGGACCTTAAAGCTCATCTAGTTCCAACCCCTTGCCATGGGCAGGGACACCTTCTACTAGAGCAGGTTGCTCCAAGCCCCGTTCAGCCTGGCCTTGAGCACTTTTAGGTTGGGGAAGGAAGATGAGCAGTATAGGAGCTCTGTCATAAAGCCCTCCTTATTTTCATGCTGTGGCATGAGTGCTGAGTACCCCATAGCATTCTGAACTGGGCAGATGGCACGAAGTTCAGCAGAGCCACTCTCAATGTGAAGAAGCTCTTCCTCATGTTGAGGTGAAACTTCTTGTGGTTTATTTGATGGTCTTTGCTCCTTGTCCTGTCGCTGGGCACCACTGCAAAGAGCCTGGCACCATCCTGCTGGCACCTGCCTTTAGGATACTGATCTACATTAGTGAGATCAATGAAGGCACTGGAGGCCAGTAAGGGCTTTTCCTCCAAAGGAGGGACTCAGTTGGAGCCTGGCTTAAGAGGTATCAGTGGGCTCCAGCGCAGCAGAGTGCTGTTCCAACTCCCTTGTCATGCAGCTCACTCCTTTCAAGCTCTCAGTGGCCTGGGGGGGCACCTGACGTTGCTTCTCTCTGCTGCAGGGGCACAGATCGATGACAACATCCCACGCCGCACGACCCAGCGCATCGTGGCACCGCCGGGTGGACGGGCCAACATCACCAGCTTGGGCTAAGGAGCCAGCCCTCTGTGCCCGCACAGCGCACCGGGGCCGGGGGCACCTCGACACCCTTCTTGATTCTTTTAGAGCCTGTGATGGTTACTGCGGGCAACCAGTGAGGGGGGGCTGAAGTAAGGCGCCTGTTTCAGTCCCCTCAGATTCCCTCCTCATCTTCACCAACCCCTCTCACTTCCCCCTTCAGCCCCTACACGTTTAAAGGAATAAACCCTCTTTTGACACCTCTGACATGCAAAAGTAAATGTAAAAGAGGATGTTTGAGATACGTGGCCTCTGTCCCATTCAGCATCTTTCTTTTAATAAAGGAAGGATAAAGTGAATTTCCCGGGAGCTGCCTTTAAGACACACACAAAAAAAAGGAATAAATCAATAATAAATGTTAAAGCATTTTTTTATTTTATTTTATTTTATTTTTTTTAATGTCAAGCAGAAGAGTAGTTTAAGGGTGTTAAACTGGATATTCTGTAGGGTTCTGTGTTCCAGCAGAATAGCTAGGCAAACACGGAGGGACACGAATCCCAGCCTGTCTGTAACCATTCCCCACCACCACCTTTGAGGTTGCTGTCTGCTGCCGAGAGAGAAGCAGGACCCAGCACTAGGAATTGACAGAGCACATCGCACCCAGCCATCGGGTGAGCTAGAATCCTTGGGGACTTTGGTTCTCTTGGTTTATTTTTCTTCTCTTTCTTTTTTTCCTTCTGGATTTTGCTGCAAATCAGGTCCTTGAGGAAACATTTGGGTTGTTTTTTTATGTTTGTGTGTGGTTTTAATATGTTTGTTTCATTGTGTTTACGAAGCCTTATCTAAGAACTGGGGATTCCCCTGTTCTTCCCGGTCCTTCCTGAACCTCATTCAAGTTACAGACTCCCACCAGTGTCACTGCCACCCTGGTACTTCAGGTATTCCTAGGTTGCATCATTCCAGCCAACGCTTGCCACTTAGCTGCAATAGGAGGGCGCAGAGCAGGTTCATAAGCTATGATCTTCACTTTAGTGTACTAGGTCTTGAGCTGGTGCAAAGGGGCTGGACACCAGCTGAGGAACTAGGATGGGGTCTCTTGAGAAGCTTTTAGCAGTTAGTTTGTCTTCTGTTCCTGGAGATAGATGGAAATCGATAAGCATGGGCAAAGAGCAACATGTTCCTTGCAAGGTTTCTGTAGCAGCCACATTCCCCCTTCCTGGCCATTGACGAGTGGTTATTCAAACCCAGTCAGTTGAGTGTGTGCCCGAGCATCTGTGGCAATTCAGTTCGAGTCCAGATGCCCAGCTGTTGCAGCTCGGAGTCTCAGTGGGTCAACAGCAGCTGAGAATCTCTCGTACATGGTACGAATTTCACAGTCGCTCATTCCTTTAGGAATCTGCCTTTGTGCAGATACTCATGAGAAGGCCTGGTGGTTCCCCAGCCTTCCTCAGATGCCTGCTGCCTTGCATCTGAGAAACGAGAGGCCATGAGCGGTCGTTAAGCGAATTTAGGAGCCTCAGTTTGTGTGGCAGTCAGCATGATCTGGCATTTAGCTGTCTTCTGCGATTGAAGGTCTTTTAGCCCTGGTATTGGAGGCTTATTATTTCAGGACATGGAGAATAAATCTGCACCGTTAGATTCCCACTTAAACTTAGCTGGAGGCCTCCGCAGTCCCAAGGACTTGGCCTGTCTCAGCACAGAGAGCTTTTACACCCACAGCTAACACAGCATTACCTCCACTGTCTGTCTGCCCTGGCACTTGGCTGCATCTTCTGCTTTCTCTTCTGTCTGTACTTGGCCACGTACACTGACCTTGTTTTTCCATAGTTGTATTTTCTGAAATGGTGTTTACAGGTTCTTTTAGGGAAAAAACTATATATATGAAGGCTTTTAAGAAACAAGTACCAAATTCGTTGTTACGAAGTATCAATGCTGGGATTTGCAAAGGATCTGGAAGCTATTTAGGTACCCAAACCCTCCCAGCTTCAGCACCTAATTCCTTCAGGCCCCTTTGAACACGAAAGTTAGGAAAACCATCGCCATATTCATCCATGTATTTTGCATTTAGGTTTCACTCCTGGATCTTTTAGTTTTGCATAAACGAGTTTGCACTTTGTTTGTTAAAGTAATCCATGAACGTAATATATATTTCATTTTAGTTTTCACCTGTATGTTAAAATCAAATTGGAACAAGTTGGGGAGGAAAAGGATTGCAGATCCGTTTGAATTCTGCGAAACACTTGCGGCTCTTCAGTATTCACTTAAGTCTTCCTTAGTTTTGGTTTTCCTTCGCTGCCTCATGATGACTTTTTAGTTTGAATTTGTTCTTCAAAAAGAGGAAAAAAAAATCACAAAAAAAAAGATATTTTGCAGGCTGTGTTAAGCATGTTTTTTCCTGTGAGAGCTCGTCTGCTTTGTGTCTGTTTAATGAATGTCATATGTAAATGCTTAAAGAAAAAGAAAAGATGATGACTTAAGTAATTAACCGCAGTGACTTGAAGCTCTAAAAGTAAAGAAAAAGTAGGATTTAATACTAGCTGGATTTAACCCTTGGATTTGTGATTGTGAACCATGAGTGGAGGAGCTGTAAGTGCTAAAGCTGATCATGTGTGTAGACAAAAAGAAGTACTGATATTTGACCATTGTCTCAATGGCAAAACAAAAACAAACCACCCCAACCCCATGTCTTGTGTTTTATTCCTTAAGAACTCTGTGTTATATTACCATGGGAACTCCTAATAAAGACAAAATGTTGTTGTTTCATTTAGGTGCATCTGTGTCTCAAGGCGATACGTGTTCTGTGTAACTGTGTACCTTGACTGAGCTGTGAATGGTCCTGTGTAGGAGTGAGATGTACAGCAGCAAAGGTGAAGATAAGGTTCCAGAGTTTCTTGGAAGATGGTAAAGAGGAACCAGTGGTCTACAGTGTAATTTCCTTTAGAGAAAAGGAAGCCTCTTCTCAGGGCAGTTGTCTGTTTAAAACCGTGTTTGGCAAAGCAGAGGCATTTGCCTCTGCATTGCAGAGATCACTGATGAAATGCCAGCAAACGAAGCTAAAACTATTGGCATAGCCCTCAGCCCTCCAATGTGTTTCTACTTGGACCCTCCTAAAAGTGATGGAGGAGGGGAGAGAAAGTATAGCTGTAAATAGAAGCCACACACAGATAACTGTATGGGGAGTGTTAGAGCTGGCTGGAATAGTGCCAGTGAAACTGGTGGTGGTTGGGTCTTACTGTGTTGCAAGGATGCTGTGAGATGGCAGCAGATCGTGGGAGGGCTTGGAAAGAGCCAGCATCACTCCCAGCAGCTCAGACCGTTGGTTGTTGCATCCCTACATCCACCCTCTCGGTGGTCTTCCCCCACATCCAAGCACAGCTGGAGTTTGCAATGCGCTTTGCAGAGATGCTTCGCTCTTGTTCCTCATCTGAACAAAACCAAGTGTTGAAGTGCTCTGGGAAATGTAATTAGCTTTAAACCTGATATCCTTATCCAGTGGGAAGTTTTAAGAGGGTTTCCTTTTATCTGTTGAGAAAGGACGATGATCATCCACTAATAAAAAGACTTAAGGTTAATGTGGGGATCCTGGTTTTGTCACCAGATGTTCAGTTACTTGGCTACTGGCAGCTTAAATTAGATATCAGCATATATACAATGAAATCTCAAAGCACAGGATTGGTGGGAAGCTGTGAATAAGATTTATTAGCTTGTCCCAACAATAATATCCCAGTGAAAGATCCATTCAGCCTAAAGCACTGGTGTTCAGTTAACACACGTCTGCAGAGCCTCCATTTGGTTTTATTTTATCATTATTTCTTCCTCCAGCTCCTCAATTGGAAAGGATGAATCCTCTTCCCCAGGAAATAAATTCCAGGGACTCAGTGAACCTGATCCATGTTGGAACAGGCCAAAAAGTATCAACTGAAGCGTAGAGAAGCTTTTGAGGTCAGGAAGAAGTCATCAACAGCCAGATCTAAACCTAATGTGTACTGAGGAGCCAAGCAGTGAGAAATCTCAGGAAGATACTCAGGTCAGTGGTGCAGTGCTGGTTTGCTGCTGCAGAAGAGCACAGGTATAGCTGTATTTTGTCAACACATTAATCCAGGTAATTCCTTATATTGGCAGGAATGAGGCCTAATTCATGGCTCATAAAGTATGTGCTGATTTGATTCTCTGCAGGCATCCCATGGACTGGTCTGCAGCCACATGTGTAAAACTCAGTGTAGATTCGTCTGATCCTAACATTGATGCAAAATTAGTGGCTAAAAGGAGAAGAAAGAAAGTAGACAGTGAATTCGGCTCAGTGACCTGGAACATTGGCTGTCAGCTCATGAGGAGAGGTGGGTTATCAGAGCTGAGGACAGCGGGGCTTGATTTATTCCTTGGTGGCAGGGTGTTGGGAGCAGTAATTGTCACTGGTCCTTGCATCAGCTGTCCTGCTTCAGAGTGTGCTGAGACCCAGTGCAGCATTTTCAAAGCCAAGGCTTCTCTGACCTAGGTCTCATTCATAGCTATATCTACATTGTATATTTATATAAAAACATATATATACATGCTTCTCTCCTACCCAACTGGTTCTGCAGCAGACAGGGTTAATTTGCACTGTTCCTACCAGTTAAATCCAGTGTTTTTTGCAGCTGAATACCTTCCATCACAGTAATTTGAGGGTGTCTGAGTGCATACCCCCCAGGCTCCTTGGCAATAGGGACCTGGTTGCTTTGCACTTCAAAACACTGCACTGTTGGGTAACCTTTGCTGTGGGTTACCATAACTGACACTTTTCATGGGCTGGGAACGTGGTATCATGCCTCTAAGATACTGTACATGACTCCAGATTGCTTGTGCAGGACAAAAATCCTACCAACTAATGCTAATTTTAATTAACCTAAATTTCCCAAGATGTTTATGACTAAAAATTAAAGCATTCAGTGCTTTTAGCTTCTTGCTGTATATGGATCGCAGCTTCAGGACCAGTTTCCTCCCCGATTTTAGCAGGGAAGGTGAAAGTTGAGCTCACTGCCATGAGATGGCAGCAGGACATGCAGAAATGAAGATGACAAAACTCCCTGGAGGCACATGGATCATCTAAAGAATGATGTAGGATGTAATAAATGTAGAACATGCAAAGGGCTTATGATTACTGTGACAGAGAGATGACGTAGACACATATCCTCTCTATTATATGAATATATTGGGTAGTATTTCAATGTTAAAAAGATATGAGTCATCTGAGCGTGTTCTGTTACAGTTTAAGCCTAACAACACACCCTTCTATGATGAAATACAGAGCAAGCCATAAACATTATCTATCAACTTAGTTACAGGGGAAAAAATACTTAAATATTCTTTTTTAAAACAGATTTTGGCTTTTCTTCACAGAAGTCTGATGTCCACGAGCAGAGGTAAGGAAGATTTGAATCAATGGCAGGGGTTTTCTTCCTCTGGAATGCTTCTCTTTCTTCTGTGCCATTTCCGGCCCCTGTGGTTAATAACTTAGCTTTCTCACTTATGTCTCATTGGGGAAACAGTAACAAAGTGAAGTACAAACCCCCCCTAACGACTTTCCCTCTCTAACCTAGAAAATAACTGCTCGTTTCCACAGGGGGGCACCAGATACACGTGTTTAAACTCCATTTCCATTTGTTTCTTGAGGCTGTTTCTCCCTCCTGTTCACGTCCCGCACAAACAGATGTGGACCTGCTTAAATCCAAAGTACACAGGCCTTGGCATTTCTATTTCTATTATGCTTTCCAACACCAAAACCTGCCACATCTTACTTTATCCTGCATTAGATAGGTTGCTGGTTCATACACAGCTGACATAGACTCTTTTTTTCCCAATCAAAACTGACTGTAAGTGTAGTAAACTGTTTTTCACAGCATCCCACATTTTTGCTTTAAGCCAGTTGAATTTTTTCCTTTCCTTTAGGAAACTCACAGCAGCCGTGCTGATTGAGTGCAGGAAAGACCCTACAGAGGCTCAGGGGGCTGCACTGTGACCAAGAGTCAGCTTGAAGCCTCCTGAGGTTTTCTATTTTAAGGAACAGTGAAAAACCTCTGTCTCTCATAGGATATCAGGCAAGGAAATGAGCCCTTCCTGACTCTGCTAGCATGGAGGCTTGGAGGATTCAGCCTCCAACTTTCCAGCCTCCTACAAACCTTAGTCCTGTAATTAGATCCACATATTATACCCATGTAGAGACATAACTGGAGCTGGAAGGTTTCTTCTATTCCTCCCCAGATGTGCCTCCTGCCTCAGCTGAGGTAAATGCTGGAATTAACAGCTCCTAACAGTCAAAGTCACTCAAGACATCTGCAGTCCCAAAAGGCCACAGCAATGGTGCCATCGCTTAGCCTCATTTGTGGGTATTGCTGAGGTTGTTTTCATGCAGATGTCACTCTTTATCCTTCCAGTATGCTAAGGAGGAATTTGTTTGCAATACACTGTTTTTACTGCACCTGAACTCATTAATCTCTCCAAAAGTAACATCGAAAGTACATGATAAAAAAGCGTGCTTTCAGCTTGCCATGGTGAGGACTGAGCACCCCCAGTGAGGGCTTTACTGATGGCATTGATTTCGTGGTTTTGCACGCATGCAAAATCAAGTGCCAGAAAAGCACAAGTGAGGAAACTTTCTCTGGAAAGGACCTCTTTTCCCTGAGCTACCATTGATTTACTATGATGAGAGTTTTAATCAAGCCCTTGTACCTTTAAGCCAGAAGTCATTAGAGGAGGAGGGGACAGTGTGAGGACTTGCTGACACTATGAGCTTCCAAGAGTATTAATCAAAATTGTGGCATTGGAGGAGGGTTTTTTTTGGGGGGGTTTAGGGTATTTTGTTTCGCAGGCACTGCTCGACTGCCAAATAATGTCAGATGGTGGAGAACAATGTGAATCCCCCACAGAGATCTATAAATAACAGCAATAAATGTGCCTCATAAATTACTCAAAGGGTTATTTTCTCCTACCCACGTTCCCTCCCTCACGTTCAAATGCAGTTTCACTCATCCGGTTCCTCACCCTGCGCTGCTCTTTGGGAAGCTTGGGTAGAAATACCTAAATAGACAAGGCTGGAGCTCTGCAGGGGGGATTTCCACTGCAGCAGTGCTGCAGAGAGACTCCCAACCTAATGCCAGAGGTTGCCCCCCCCAGATACCACACAGCCTCTGAGTTCTCCCACTGAGGTTTTGCACCTGAGATGAGACACAGATCATCATGGGTTTGGGTCATGCTCCATGGAAGAAACCCATGGCATGATAAGGTGTTTTTCCTCTTAACAGTGTATTGGGTTTTGTGAATATCCTGGTGTGAGGGAATACTTCTAGTTTAGGCTTTTGAGTAGAACACACAGAAGGTTTAAGACCAGGAAAACACAAGCTGCACAGTAACAACAGAGGGGCAAGGTCCTACCCAGCATCCCAGAATACTCAGAGGGGCAACCAGAAATAGAGGCTGGTTTTGTTAAACAGTGTTGTTTCAGGAGGCATAAACCAGTCCAATGGAGGGAGCAAGATGCAGATGGTAAGACACTGTGTATGTCTGTGTGTATGAATAACACCTCAGAAAGGGCAATTACTGTTGTCCACCCATGCCTAAGCCAAGGGAACCACTGGTGTAGCCAGTGGTTTAAAGTGGTCTCTGCTTATATGTAAACATTGCCATGTATAAAGATGGTTCATAGACAGATTAGAAATGTGACCCCAGAAGGTATTGTTCCCTGTGATGAAAGATGAGCCTGGGCAAGGATTTACAGCCCAAGCATCTTGCTGCCATAGTAGGGCTGTGCTTGCAGGCGAGGTTATGATGGTGAATGTTAATGATGACTGCATCTGGGTAAAAGCCTCTCCATCACCTCTCACTGTCGATGCCTCTTCTGTAGCTATGGAAATGGCACCTTCTGTTCAGCTGCTGATTAAAATTCTAGTGGAGAGGGATGGGGGAAGAAAAGCCAGGGGACAAACACAGCTGATGAGCAGAGCAGGCCTGCAATGAAACTCTTCAGCTTCTCAGAGGGAGAGGGAGGCTGCTGGGCTTAGTTACTCTGATGGCTGCACTTTGAGAACCACTGTCCCATTTACCCAGTGTGAAGTCCAGATTCAGAAAGAGTCCTTCCTGCCATGAGGGTCTTGCACTTGAGGACCCATAGGAATGTCAACCAGAGAGTGCCTTGCCCCAGATATCACCAATCCTCTGCTCTGCAGAGCCAAGTAAAGAGAGGGGTATCCTGGCTACTGGGTTGCTTCCCATGGCTTTGGCTGCTGATTGAAACACTTCAGTAGTTTTTTTGTCTCTTGAAGTCTGTAAACACATTTGCCAGAACAACAGCAGCTTCATGGCAGATGCCAAAGGTCTGTCATACATCACCATCTAGCACAGATTTTGTGTAGGAGAACCACAACTTGCTTATTATGAATTCATGCTGTTGTGGCTGTGACAGTGGTGGTGGTGAAGCATCCAGCCAAAACTGGGGCTCTGCATTATCTGAAGCAAACACAACTGTGCAGAGCATTAATACCAAAGATAGGTAAAGGAGCTGTGTTATTGCCTATGACACTCCCCATTTTAAAGCTGGAGAACAGAGGCTCAGAGCACTCAGAGCTGCTATAGCACTTAAGGCTGACTCCTGAGCCAAGCCTAACCCTGACTCCTTGGCCTCATCTTTTGGAGCCTCACAGATCCACAAGGTCAAAGGCACACTCAGCAGCCTGAGGATGGAGGGCTCCTGGGAGCTTTGGTGTTGTAAATGGGTCAGTATCTGCTCACAAAGTAAATGCCTTGTTTTGATATATTCACCACAAAGAAACAGAATTTGGGACTGTTCCATGGCCCTGCTGTGCCATCTTGGATCTCATCCTCCGAAAGCTTTTAATGCATAATAACAACATTCTTTTACTGTTGAAATCCTGTGTAAATATTGAGTTATCTGCCTGTTCTCAGCACAAGTCGATGCTCTGTGTTTGGAAGCAGCAGATGCTGTCAGTGTTGTGCTCTCATTACCACCCTCCAGCAGTGCACAGCCTCCCAGGGTTAGGGGTGCTGTCCCTGGAGGGCTGCCTTGCCAGCTTCCTTGTGTTCTTATTGCTTGGGCATAGGTCTGGAGCAGGATTTGAGCTCTGAGACACCTGAATCAACACACAAATCAAAGGTCCAATCCAATTAAATTGCAGATAATGGGCTATGCCATGTCCTGGCCACTACAGGGCAACCATGGCTCCCAGCAGGGTAATTCAGGTTATCATGAGTGATACTGCACAAATACTGAGTCTCTTTACCATTTGGTGAAGGCAGTCGGTGGAGACGAAAGACCATCAGTGTTTTCTAGAAGATACTCTGCTGAGACTGTATATTTGGGCTATAAAAGCATCTATGCAGGCAACTGTCCTTTAATTCGTAGAATCATGGAGCGATTTGTGTTGGAAGGGACCTTAAAACTTATCCAGTGCCAACCCCCTGCCACAGGCAGGAACACCTTCCATGTGCATATTCATGCTGGGTTTGGATCTGAGATTATAAGGTACAAATCATCCTTGGCATGGAAAGGATTAGACAGATTCTGGCTTACAGCATCTCCCCCCTCTCTCCAGCTCTGGCTAAACAATCGTGCTGGGAACTTCAGCCAGAACAAATCAGCTCAAAGTATTCTGAACAGCTTGGGTTTTTCTGTTAGGCAGTGCAAACAGAGAGAGAGACATCCCTATGAGTGAGTATGGATCTTTTCCCTGCTAAAACCATCACTTTCCCTCTTCCAGATTTCACTCATCTCCGTATTTCCTGCTGTAGTGCACAGCAATGACTCAGCCAGGCAAGGGAGTATGCGTTCCTCATAGCAGCCACATGGATCAGAAGATAAAACTGTAGTTGATACCCAGGGAATGCTGTGCCTTCCTCAGGACTGAATCCAGATGGAAGGTAAGCTGTCATTAGCATCAGCATAGGTGCTTTTAGAAACATGCCGAGCTGTGGCTACTGAACTAGAGGGGAAACAACATGATATGGCGGAGGGTCTTCTGGTAGCTCTTGCAGGAGATGCTTTTCAGTTCATCCCGTGTTGCAGCCACACATCTGGCTTTGGACCATTCCTCTGTTGTGCATTGCTTTACATGCACTGATTTTAAAGTGCCCATAGGACCCATCAGGTTCCATTTGTACTCCATTCCCAGGAGTGCAAAGAATACACTTTGGCATTCACATTATTGCACAAACAACTTAGCCAGCATCTCCTTGCCTCAGTAGAAAGAATAAGGAAAACAGCCCCAAAGGTGCTACTTAGAGCTCAAATAAAACCCTTGTGGCCCTTTCTGATTCTGCATGTTTAATCACCATTTAAAGCCTGTTCCCTCCAAACTGGGCAAGGAGGAAAAGCTTCTCTCCTAGGATAAGCTGCAACAAACCTATGAGTGCTTCTTTTCCTGTACTGAGTAGCAGGATTCTCTACTCTTCTAACTCAGCTGGGGATGCGTGCACTGAAGATGCTTGAAATTGGTGCCATGCTTATGTCCATTTCTGGTTTTGGGCTGGCTTCATGCCTCAGTTTACCTTCTGTAAAATAGAAACACAATTCTGACCACCTCTGTAAGCAGCCTGGAGTTCTGGTGAAAGCTGTCACACAGAAACTACATTATTGAACTAAATATACTTCGGTTCATTCTTCTGCCAGAGTAATAAATCAGATTCTCAGAAGCAAAACAAGCTCCTGGGCTCCAAATTTTTCAGTTCAGATCCTTTTTCCCCCTCTCTTCCCACAGTCCAATGTTGATTTCAACAACAAAGGCCGTGTCCTTCGCAACCCAACTGCTCTGCCTTTCACCACCATTAAAAAATCACTGCGTAGAACAGTCCCCTTAACACTGACAAGGTCTAGCAAACCCTCAGAGCATCCCTGAGCAAATCCCAAGGCTGCAGTGGGAGGAACCCAGCTGCAACACAGGCCCTTTGGGGCGCCCACCGTTGTGGTTTACTGGCTATAGGTCAGTATTAAACATATGTATGAAAGGTGCTGAGTTTTACTGGGCAGCGTCTTCCAAGCTGATGAACAATGAAGAACTCATTGGCACAGCTCTGAAAAATCCTCCTCCAGCCCCAGTCTGTGTGAAACAGACACAAATCTGGAAGCAGCAGAGGGGGAAAAAACACGAACCAGTTTTTGTCCTTTTTGCTCTTGTGGGGCTATTCTACTGTTAACAGACATTCATTCTCTGTTAGTGCCGACTTCTCCCTTCCCAGCACAGCAAGGCTGGCGGGTGGATTCTTTCCTAATCCAGCTCTAAAGCAGTTTTTCCTGGTGGTTTATTGGTATTTATTGTTAGTGAGCAACAGCCACAAGAGGGCAGGATTCCCCCATCCTGACCGGAGAAATCTCCCTATGCAGCAAGCACGCTGATGTAAACTCACTTAATTCAATGGGAGTATTTGCATCCATTTCAGTGGCTTTTGGATTGGGTCCTAGAGTTCTTTTAGTGTTAAAAAAAAACCCTAACAAAACCGGCAAGATGTTTTATATAAACTTAGAAACAAGGTTTTATAAACTGAAAAAAGCCCCTGGCATTGGTACACTTTGGGTTTTGCTGTAACTTGTCACTTGGATGTTAAATGGTCCTTTTTATTCATGACAAGTTTATTTTTTAAATACCCATGTTATGAACCGCAGCTACAGAGGGGATGCAATCCAAAACCCTGCAAATTTTGTTGTAAATCTCCTTTGAAAAGCTGTGTCTGGCTGGTGGTGTAGCAGGGTTGGCAGTGTTCATTTATGCTCACATACAAAGGTAAGTGCCTCTAAGACAGTTTTAGGCCATAACTTAGCAGAGTATGTTGGTGTGTGCTTGGCTATAGGCATGGTACCAGCTCATTGACTACAATGCGAATGGATGAAGCCTGAGGTTTGAAATCCTACTTTGAATCCTAGAGGAAAATTCACAGTCCTAATCCCACACTGCAGCCCAGATGCTGCCTGCGGAACACCTGTAACCGGTCACAAAACCATGCAGAAGGAAGTGATGGATTCTATCATTCTATGATCTGTGTCGAAGCCATTGCTTCAATAAGGTTCTCCTGTGAGCCGTGCTGGCCTCCCCAGTGCCTGATCCCACTGGCCAGAACAGGTATGGTGGTCACCAAAAGGAAAGGGTTGGAAACACTCTGGTTATCCTGGCCACCTTCTAGTTTGTGTTGAGATCATTTCAATCCTCAGGTCTGATAAAACTTACAATAGCACCAAACCCACTTCATATGTGCACCAAAACAGCTTAGGAGAAAGCTCAGGGGCATCTCAGAAGATAATATTAGCACGTCTCCCAGTTTGGAAGTGCAGTTTGCTACCCAATATCAGCGGAGAGTGGAAACTCCTATTTTGAGTAAAATCTCTTGGCATGAGGCCTGCCCTATGAGTTCGGTTTAGAAATAAAGCTAACTGCAGATGCCACAGTCATAGGTCTGTGTTTGCTCTGGCCCAGGAGTTATTCACCCACTGGCTTTGTGTTGCAGGAAAGTATTCCCAGTGACAAGCACTCAGGATGGAAGGATGCAAGAATGACTTCAGCCTGACATCCAAAGGGAAGAGAAAACAGCGTAAGCCTCAAGAGGGGAAGGCAAGTGCTTCCTTTCTGGCTTGAACATGAGATTTAATGAGGTAAATGTGACTAAGACTAAGGATGTTTCACTGGGTATCCTTCAATGGAGACAGCGAGGACAGAAGTGTCAGTCTGACAGCACAAGGAGATCCTAGCAGGGTAATGCCCTTCTTGTGCTTCCTTCCTTCTCCAAAGAGTTTTAATTCATTAGGTACAAGTAATGAGTTGTCAGGCTACATTCAGGCCTATTTCTGGTTGCTGCTGTTCCTCTGTAACCATTTGCATTTTAAGAATCAAGAGAAAAATAAAATGATGTTTCTCATTAGAAGAAAAACTCTGAAATAATGAAATAACTGCCAGAAAAATGATCTGTGCCTTTGTGCACTTAGAAAGAAGACAAATAATTGCAATTTTGTAGCTGTCAAAGATGCTTAGATTCCTAAATATTAAGTCTGTGATTCTTCGGATAATTCCCTGATTTGTTCTGCAATCAGACCCAAGAGTCTGAGGCTGAACTGTCACATTCTTCAGACACTCATTTAATCTTAGTAAGTCTTTCAGAGATGAAGAATTTGTCATGTTGCTTGGTAATGTGTCTTGATGGCGTTTTGCTCTCATCAACAGAAAAATACATCCAATTTCTAATTTTTAAATGAAGCAAAAAGATAGCAATTGACTCAGTTTCTTCAGAGAGATCTTAGTGGTCCCAAAAAGAATGGAACTCCCATTGCTGCAGCATGCTGCTTATCCTGAGCTGCTCTCACGCTGCAGGGTTGGAAACTGCTGGGTAATAGAGCAGTTGAGATCTGAAAGAGGCAGCTTCCTTTTGCTTTGGTTATCTTAAAAAGATGACTCTGATTTTATTTTAAATGTTAATTATATTTTTTTCTGTAGCTTGATTCTTTTGTCTTTGAATAATTCCAGCCATTTACTGAGATCTCTCTTCTAAATTTAGATTGGAGTGTTACTCGCTTTCAGAAGAAGTGCTAATATCCCTTAGGTTAAGAATAATTAGATGTTAATTTTCAAAGCCTGAAAGGAAATTATACCCCTAATTCATCATTTGGAGTAAAATAGCTGGTTTAAAAGGCATCCATAGCTACGTTAAACAGAGCCCCAGCCATTTTTTTCCTAAACAAAAATTAACCTCAATACAAATTAAGACTGTGTGACTCTAGTTAGATTAATGACAGCAATTAGGCAAATGCATTTCTCAGTGCTCCCGTAGTTTATGGGAGAAGGTGGCAGAAGACAAGCAGCAGCAAAGCACTGCAACAACTCCATCTGCATATCGCTTTACTGGCTCTCACGTCTCCAGCATTAACCAGTCCCAGGAGCTGGACCTGTACCCCACTGAGAAGCTGCTCACAACCCACTTTTCCCCAAAAAACCTTAGGAGCAGGGTTTGCTCTGTTGGAGCAAACAGAATTTATCCAAAAGGAACTGGGGATCCTTGGCTGTATAAAACAAGGGAAGAAGACCACACTGTTAGCTCACTGTGGGGATCAACAGGCTTCATGTCAAAGGTTAATTTTGCCAGGTCAGTCTTAACATTGCCTTGGTCTTCTCAGTTATTTGCAAGCATTTTCTGCTGGTGTTTCTGAGACTGAAGGGGCCATGGCAGCTGCCTTCCAGAATGCCCAGCAGGCTTTGGCAGGCTTTGCCAGAGCTGCCTTTGTAAATCAAGGAAAACAATAATTCAGCGCTGTTTTCCCCAAAGATTATTTACATTCTTGGGTTTACAGGAGTTGGTTTTTTAGTATTTGTTTATAAAGAATACAGCAAAATGGGCTGGATTTTGTTTGGGACGTGATGTTTTACTGTAAGCAAATGGAATAAACATGGGCATGATCTGGAGCCCAAATGGATTGTTCAAACTCCTTTTAGAAATTGTTAAGAACTTAACTTTAAGGGGTTTTTAGTAGAAGTACAAATTTGCTTCCTTTATTCTCCATCCCTGGCAGCGTTCAAGGCCAGGCTGGACAGAGCCTTGGGCAACATGGTCTAGCGTGAGGCGTCCCTGCCCATGGCAGGGGATTGGAACTGGATGATCTTAAGGTCCTTTCCAACCCAGACCATTCCATGATTCTATGGTTCTCCTTGTACTCCCACTAAAGTGCAGTGAGTATCAACAGTACTGGTATCTCTACCTGAAGGAGTCTCTACCTGAACCTCTAAATCTTTGTTGAAAGGGAGAAGTCACATTTGTGTAAATACTTCTGGGGAAGCAAACCCAACTGAAGTAGCAAACAGACTTGCAGCTCACATGTCACAAAGTGCACATTTCCCCCAATAATTTATTTGTTCACCAGCAATATTTCATGTACATTCAGTTTTGTTCAAGAAGATGACCAGCATGACTGCTCAAACATGACGCGCAATAAGCAGCGGGCCTTTAAAACCAGCACGTTTTCCATGACATCAGAATACCATGTTCAGAAAATGCAGTGCCCATTCCAAGAAACCCCTTTAAAAACCACTGGCAGCCAAACTTGTACAACATGCAGGCAAAATGCTGCAGCAGACAGAAGGAAAATACAACATTTTTGGAACCAAAGACTGACAAGTACCTATGACCCTGCTTGCAGTAAGGGAACAGGGCAGTTTTCATGCAGAAATTCTCTGAGTGAGCCAAACAAATTGTGTTTGTTTTTACTGGCAAATGTGACAGAAGCAGTGGTGTGGTTGGGACCAGCCTTGCCTGATGCTGAGCTCTGGGGGCTTTTTAGAGTCACTGCACAGAGAGAGGTCTTTTAGCATCTGTTTGGTGACAGAAAGGATGAAGATGACACCAAGACTTCATTATTCGAACCTTTGTCTCTCACAGGCAGGAGTACTGTGCTCCAAAGGTGACTGTCATGTCTAGCCAGACATTGCCACCAGCATGCTGACTTACTTCTCTTTATCTTTCAGGTTCAGATTGTATTGCTACATCAGGATTTATTGGGAATTGGACGACTAATACATTTGTGCCAGCCTATGCACAGCGTTACAACAACCCCTTACCTGACACCACGAAACCTCCACTGATCTAAAATGACTGAAGAGACCCTTTGTAAATCTCCCAGCCCCAAAGGAGAGATGGCAGAAATGACCCTGTTGGTTCAAGTTATAAAGTAAGTGTACACTGCAGCAAGTGTGTGCAGTGAAGATCTTCAGTCTTGCTGGTCTTGCTCAATTTAACGGGTGTTTTTCCAAAGGTTTCAGAGTTCAGGTTTTGTTGCAACAAACGTCCCACGTATTTGAACCTCTGGAGACTGAAAACCTCGGCCACCAGTCTCATGTGACTTTCTTATGAGATTTCCAGCTTTGCTGCTGCTGGTCTTGGCTGGAAGTACCATGAGAAGATTTTTTTCATGGTGTTTCAACACTTTCAGTCTCAAATTCTAGACTTGACTGAAAAGAAAATCTGAGAAGAGCTTTAAGAGTGGGGTGGGTTTCTTATTTAACCTAAAAATAGGATGAGGCTATAGGTTTGCTGTCCAGGAGGGCATGCTTTTGGAAATAAATAAGGTTTTGGTTCCAGGGATTTGATTTGTATTCTTCTCTAATTTTAACCTGTTTGGGACATTCTGTACCTTTCTTATGCAGCATTCATGAGGCAGGATGAAGAACTATTTTCTTCAGCTGAAGTGTTCTTAGTTATTACAGCAGAAAAAAGATGCTGATTTAGCAGGTCTTTTACACCTTTCTTGTTTTCTTGTATAGATCCATCAAGGTGGTGTTATCTGAGTCCATACTGCCAAAATATGCCTAAAGACATGATTCTTACTTTTACAGGTTTTACTTTTCATCCTGCAAGGTAGCAGGGTCTGTAAATGGGCACTTTGGATTCCAGGTGTACTGATACTACATGATAATGTTAATTCATTGTGAACAGGGCCAAATGCAGGGGGAAATGAGGTGGTTTGTTCTGCCTCACAAAACACAGACTTAGATCCAGCTGCTCTCTTCTTTCACTTTGAGCTCCACATGTATTTACAGTGGTACCGCTTGATTCGCATCCTGGCCATGTATAGATGCGAAGTGCATTTATCCTCTTATTTCTGCTTCCAGGACTGTGCAAAGCAGCAGTACTGCAAGAGCTCCAAGGATCAGATTTTACTTTGACAATTTTCTGATAACGTTCTAGCTGCAGATATGGGCTTGCAGGAGGAGAGAAACCTCATTCATGCAGAAATAACAGACACAGAAGACTGAAATTCTCTTGACATTGGGGACTTAATACTGAATGAGAGGTGAATAAACAGTGATTTCTCATCAATAATCAAGGTGTCCTTTCAAGGCCCTACCCTGTAAAAGCTAGCCTTATCTCAAGCCATTTCCCTTTTCAAGCCAGCAGGTACTCAGCACAGGAGCTGACACTGAGACATGAGTAAAGGCTTATGTGTTGTTTCAAGAAGCTGCATTCTTACTTGGCAGGCTCAGGAGAAGTTATGTCAAGAGCTGCTTATTTCTAATATTGTACAGAGAATTCCTCCCACTATTTCTTCCAGATGCTGCACAGCTCATTTATTTATTTATTTGGATTAGCTGTATTAAAATATAACATGCTTCCAAATGCTTTCCTCCCAAATTCCCAAAGGATGACCCTTTCTCATGGGGATGTACATCATTAAGACATTTAACTTGCTTAACTCCCACTGCTCAGAAGGAGGGTAAAGTTCCTGACTCCAGGGTGCCCAGGATCTCATAGAAAACTTAGAGCACTTGGTATTGAAGGAATCAGAAAAGGAATGTAGCATAACACTGGGCAGGGAGACAGCAAAATGTCTGCAGCTTTTCCAGTGGCTGTGGCACTGATCTGACCAGCAAGCACCTGAGCAAGGAGTTATTGAGTCCCTGCTGGACTCAGAGCAAGCAAAACAAGTGGATGAGTCAAAGTGACCTCTTTGAGCCTTATTTGATGATGCTTCCCTAGTTTTGAATGTTATTAGACCTGCATCAGAGCACAGAGACCTTCCAAACAAACCTGGGGTGCATGCAAGTTTTCATTTCGGTTTGTTTGGAGATTTGGGAAGTTGGTTGCACAAAAAAGCAGAGTTCTGCTTTGACTTTGAGGGGGGTGGAGTGCATCCACTTGGATCAAGTTTCCCTTGGCAATGGAGTTTACCAAAACCCACAGCACAAAGGGAAACTCAGAGCCACTCCAAGCAGGGCAAGAGCCAAGAGAGTGGTTTTGCTATGCCCTGTAGCTGAAGTGACTGTTCTTTCCAGACAGGTTGAGGACAAGCAGCCTCGTGGGCATTATAGAAGACCAATTCCCCACCTGGTGCAGCCCAGGAATGAGGACCTATGGGGCCACCCAGCTGAAGATGCAAATCCAAAGAGCTGCCTGTTGTCTTCAGCAAGGCGTGCAGGACCTCACCAAGAGCCTTGCTAAGAAGCAAGACATGGTAGGAAAACATTGTTGTCCACAGTCCCTTAATGGAAAGTAAGCAGAGATCTGTAAACACTGTCCCAAGACCTGAGCCTAACACCCAACCTCAGCTATGCCAGCTGGTGAATCGAGGTTTAGCTTGGGGGGGTGTGTGCAGAATCACAAAATGACTCTAAACTGGGAGCTCTCTGAAAGTATCAGCCTGGGCTCTTTGTAGTTTGCTCTTTCTCCCCCATCACACTTAAATCATAGCAGTAGGAACTTTGAAACAGGGGAATACAGTGAAAAACAAAGCCTTTAAATGCCAGGCAAGTGACTTGCAGGGGCCCGTCTCTCAGAAGACTGAGGGGTGCTCACCATCCACTGAAGCCATTCACTATCTTTAAGGGGCTTCATTCAGGCTACCAGCACTCAAAGACATCACTCCTCAAAAGATTTGGTCCTCTTTTACGGTATGCTATTTGTTTCCCCTGTAGCCTTTCAATTGTGGCATTTACCTCTACTTCTCAGTAAAAAGAGCAACTTCCCATTAGCAGAAACACAAGTTGGCAGCCTGTGCTGCTGGGCACGTTCAGTCCTTTAGACGTCCTCCCCGTTTTCACTGAGGGACATGGTGTGTATTTTAATGGTTGGCACCTTACAGTTTTCATGGACAAGGTTCCTTGAAGTGCCTGCACAGCAGCATTCCTGGAGGAAACCTTTACTTTTCACTTTGGCAACAGTACAGTCTTTAGAAACTGCATTTTTGGCAGGCATGCTTTGCACAGCCGAGAAGATCTTCCATTCACAGACCCCATCCGACTTGGAAATCTTATAGAAGGTTTCTCCTGAGCCAGCAGGGATCCGGACCACACCTTTGCCACTTTCTGTGCTTTGGCTGCTGGGATGGTTGAGGTTGAAGCTTGGGGATTGCTTCTTTGTCGCTTGCTTCCTCTGGAGGCACTGCGCTCTCAGGACGTTTTGGAAGGCTTTCTTAAACTCTTGACTGGAGCAGGGATAGATGATGGGGTTGATGCAGCTGTTTAAATAGCCAAGCCAAAATGTTATTTTAAAAAGTGTGTCCGGGGGTTTGATTGCAGGAAAGAAAGAACCTAAAATAGAAAATACACAGAGTGTTAAGGCAGAGGCGGTGAGAAACTGCAGGTAACCAAAGAAACACTGGGAAAAAAGAAATAAGGATCTCTTCTGGCTTGGAAAATTTAAGACTCAAAGCCCCATTCCTGTAGGAATAAGTCTTTCAGAATATAGTGTCATACAATTCCATGGATGTTCTGTCAGAAATCAATTCATCTCATTTATTATACAGGCACTGTATTCCCAGTTACAGCCAGAGAGGCAGGCAAGAGGACTGATAGCAGCTCACAGAGGAAAATTGCTTCCTCTGGGACTCTCTAATTCAAGATTAGCTAGCCAAATAACAGTCATATCTAGGAGGTCATCAAAAGGGGTTGCAAATGGCGAGAAAATCACTCCATTTTAGAGACTAAGTAAGTGATAACAGCACTTCTAAGACCAGTTTTGCAAAATTAGTCTAGAGCCAGAGAAAGAGAGGAATATTTGCCATATGTTGCCAAGGGGAAAGGCTGTTTCTTGCCTCCTTTAAAAGAAAGGGGAAAAAAAGAAGTGTTTTGATCATCCCAATGTCAGGATTAGATTGGGCACAGGAAGGAAAATAATTTCTCAGGTAATATAATTGGCTTGGTTTGGATTTATAGTCAAGTTTATAATAAGCAGGACTTTTAGCACTGACAAATGCTCGTCTTCCTGCTTTCCCCCGGAAAATGTAAGCATGTGCATGTTGCAAGAAATCCTGTGGAAGCTTTGGGCATCGATACATTTATCACCCTCTGCAGTTTAACTACATCTCTAAACAGCTCCTAAGCTTTACAGAGATTGATCTGCTTGTTGGACCTCCCCTCACTGAGGAAAAGCTGATAATGCAATCAGAGGATGTTCTAATTGGATTCTGAGAGCGGCTGAACTTCGGTTTGAATCTTTCTCTTCCCATCTTTATCAACCAAAGCTCCAGCAAGGGCAGCAAATGCTGTCAAGTGGTAAAAGCCAGTGAGGAATTCCCAGGCTGGTTTTGCTTGTGTGAGAATGTATCAAAATATTGCCTGCACCAGAGACACAAATAGTGCAGTGTGATTTATGACTCATTTTACTGAACATGGTCTCCCTGTGAAGTATGAAGCAATGTCTTCTTACCATGGCTCTGGGAGTGGAGCTGGTGGGCACAGAGGATATGCTGCTGGCAGGGAAGAAATAGGAGATGTGGTGGGTTGAGAGGTATTTCAGTTATCTCTGGCTTGGGAGAGGTCCCCTAATACCTAGGCCATCTCGTGTATGGTAGAACAGAGATCCCCGTAGACCCAGGTATATGGTGGAGCAGCAGAGAAGTGAGACTGGGTCAAAGTACCCCAAGGCAGAGCACAACACGCCACAGTTTTTGTCTTGGAAGCTCCTATTCCAACGCCAGTTACAACCTGGGCATCAAGCATGAGTCTCATCCCCCCTGTGATTGCTCCTGTGTTGCTCTGAGTAGCTAAGTAGAGCAGTTTCACTATTAGTTTCAATATCAACCAGTTCTTAAGACCAAAACTGTTGGGCTGAAGAAAGCAAGCGCTGTTTTGCGGTTAAGCACGAGTGAGCAGGCTTAGCCGCAAGCTAGATTGGTTTTTGCAGCAAACAAATGCTGCTTTCCTGTGGTGAAAAACAACTAAACAACCTTCTCAAGGAACTTTCTGGCTGAAGTCATTGGCAGATGAAAAATAGCAAAAGACTTCTAAATACCCAAAGCATGCTCCTTTTTTTCTTTACTTCCTCATTTAATTGCAGCGTATCCACCACGTTCCCATTCTGTGCTAGGACAAAAGGTGGAACAAATCTCAGTTTAGGGAATCAGCTGTGTGAGGCTGAGTGTAAAACTGGGTAAACAATAACAATTCCTGTTTGCTGCAACTTGTGTCTCACTAAATGGAATGCTAGTGCCTTGCCAACGTCTGTTATAAATAGAAAATAGCCAGTGTCAGAGTCTGTCTCTTGCTCTCTTTTTGGGGTGGGGATCTGCATGCTAATTTATTGATGTAACCTTTTTTGGTTCATCAGAGTAGAGAGCTGTTGCCTTGGAACAACACACAGTGAGAAGAAAAGCAAGTAGCTTTAACAGCACAAAACCAAGTAGCTTTAACAGCATAAAACCAAGTAGCTTTAACGGCATACAAACATTGCTATCTGTAAACCCCATCACACGCTGTCTTTAACACTTTCTTTCAGTGGTGGGTACGCTGGGCTTTAGGACAGTAGTTTTGCTCTGCTTTGCATTTGGTTGTGATGTTTCATAACATCAGCTAAAGCTCTGTCTTCAGGCTTCATTATACCTGTGTGTTATGCCATGAATGAAACAGTACAAATGTCAACAGACAGAAATACTGTCAGTAGCATCTTGGGAGGGCTGAGGCTGGAACTGACAGTCAATGGAAGCAACATATAACAGAGCTAGAAATCAAAGCAGAAATAATTTGGACCCTCTTCTTACTTATGCCAACAGTTGTTCAACTTCCAGAGCAGCAGAAGTCATGCTCAGTGTGTCTAAACCTTGAGCTACTGAAATATTGTGTAGGGTGTAAAAAAACTGCATATTTTCTGAGTCATTGCTGAATCATGTTGCTTCCCATGGAATACTAAGAATGTGTTCTTTTCTTCTAGGCTTTTCAGTGCTCAGTGATGTTGCTGTCATGATTAATACCAGTGGTTGATGTGTCTGGTAGCAAGTGGGAGTTGTTTTCTAACAGGGCTGCTAAGCCTGGTGACAAAGTGTTTTGTTGAGTGTGCTGAAACTTTGCACCAGGCAAACTCGAGTCTGATTTGTTCAAAGTAGAAACAAAAGATAGGATTTTGGATTGTTTTTAAGCAATGCCCATAGTTAACCATGAGATTCAACAATGAAACAGTGTGGTGAACTCTCTCTTCTTTAAGGTATATGGTATAAGACTGTTTCCTATGTAAAGCAACTTATTCTTTATCCTATTCGCAGGCCTTAATGCCTTCCCCAGCACTGTCAGGGATGAGCTGGTAAATAGTGGCAAAACTGATTACAGTTTAGAGGCTTCATCTTAGGTTGTCTCCCTGCAGTCTGTGCTGGAGGAACAGTAAAGAAAACTTCAACTGATCTTTGAATGCCTTTGAATTGTAGATTGTCTAAATGGTGCTTGAATCCCTGCTTTTGTTTACAGAAGGTTGAGGACTCTCCAGTGTCAGTAGCACAATTCAGCTGCTTGTTGTATGAAAATTAAGTAAACCAAAATATACTGTTAACCTCCTGAGCTCTTTTGCTGTTAAGTATTTCATCACTCACCCCTGAAAATGTCAGGACTGCATTCCCATCCCTCAGCATTTGTTTTCCTGTTTGTTAACTCAGAGTTTCTTCAGATGCGAGTTCTCCATCTACCTCCTTGTGAGTAAGTGCCAATTCAGTCACAAAGATGTAATTTGACTTTGTCATTTGACAGAAGTTACAGAGCTGCTTGATTATAGGTTGTTTAAAACCCAGTACTGATGTCATGTGTTGTTCAACTGATGGACAGCAAGGAGGGGTTTAGAAGCTGCCAGACTACAGAAATTTATGTTGTTTAATCTGTAGCATCTCCATCAGCACCATGAGAATCAGATCCAATACATTTTTGTGCCCCATGGACCCACACTGGTGTTAGAGTCTATCTCTTGCAGCTCTGTTTAGGTTTGCTATTTCTTTTCCCCTTTTGATGTTGTATGGCCCAAATGTGGTGATTGAGTCAGAGCACAGGAAAAGGCAGGAGGAGGCGTATGGCGCATGGATGAGATCAGGACTTCATCCATATGTGATGAGAGGCCAGCAATAACCTGGAAAGCAGTCATGCCTGTGGATTCAGAGCTTGCAGTGGGTAGTTGCCTGCAATATCTAGAAGTCAACAGCTGGAGACTCCACTCAGGAGATAACAGCAGTGCCTTTTGTTATATTATCAGGGCTTAAAGTGTCATTGGGAATGAGAAGTGCCCATTTTAAACCTTGCACAAAAGTGAAACAAAAATCCTAGCATCTCTTGCCTCTGACATACAGGAAATACACCTTTGTACTCCCATCAGACTGGAAGCAGTGGTCTGGTTTAGAGGGAGGCAAAGCTTAAAACTCAGGTCCTGGGATCTTCTTAATGGGGTCAAGCTAGAGAGCAGCAGCTATTCCAGAGTAATTGCCCCAAAGACCTAGAGAATGAAACACAGAAGTAGCACTGATGTCCCCACAGAGGTTAACACTGTGCTGGAGCACCCCGGCTCTCACGAGGCAGTCTGCTCTACAAACATTGATGAATGTGTTGCATTTTCTGTTCCCAAGCTCAGTGTTAGCACTGAACTTTATTCCATAAGACTGGCATTCTACACTGCGTTTTGGGTCAAACCAGAAACCACCCTCTGGAAACTATATTTATATATATTCTTATAAATACATATGTATTGGTTCAGACATTCAACAGCTGCACTCTGTACGTATATGCTCTCCCAGCACGTCTCACCCTGCTGCTCCCTTATGGAAAGTATTTTCTGTGGGAACAAGAAATGGGATCAAAGAACCCTTGAACAGTAGGAAACGCCTCAGGGTTTTGTACAATCAAATCAAGGCAGCAAATGCAGAACAGCGGTTCATAGATGTGAGCAAGGATAAAAGCCTGCATCTGGCAAGGCTTGAACACTTAAAAATGTTCCTGTCCCAGGGCCTGGAATATTGTGGGGGGAACATTCAGAGGGAAAATGAGAGTGACTTTGTGCCTGGACATCTCTGATCCGTAATAAATGGATGTAGAAGGAGGAGAGAGTTTGGTTTAGTTCACAAGGGCCTTAATTCAGATCTCTGGGGCATCAGGAGGGTGCGGGTGTTTGGACCCAGGTGGGAGGTGGAAAGGGCAAGCAACAGGAATGGGTCGGTCTGGGAATGGTGCTCCTAATCCCAGCCCTAATTTATGCTCTGTTTCATATTGTACCACTGACAAGGGATGATATTTCTGGCAAAGAGCAAAGATCTCAGCAAGCAACTATTTCCAGATTCACTGAGGGCAGCTGCAGATTTAGAAAGCTGATAAAAACCCCTGGGAAGGTAAACTGAGGTTTTGCTACCCATTTTAAACCAAGTAATCACGTTGTTTTACAGATCAGCTCCATTGTCATTGAAATTCCAGCTCCCATGCTGTTATTGCATGGAATGATTCTGGATCTCTCATTGCTGACATTTTTAAGATAGTTGATATTCATCCCGAAGCCCTGGCTCTTACAGTCCCGCACTTATAGCAAAATCTGAGCTTTGCTTGAAAAATTCAACCAGAAATCCACCAAGTTCAGAGGATAACAAGATGAGTCCGTCTCAGCCTGTCCCACCACTTTGTCACTATGTGGTTGTCGTGATTTTGGAATCCTCGGGGTTAGCAATGCAGGAATTATCTTCAGCAAAAGCTGAGTCTCTCTCCCTTCTGTCTCCAATTAAAGACAAATCCCGACCTTTGCTGGGTTGGGTTGGAGGATCCCTCCTTACCTTTCAATCACTAACAAATCCTAAATGGTGCCATGACATTCGAGAATGACAAATTGTGTTCTTGGTTCATTTACTCCAGGGATTTGAAAGTGGTGGCTACACAAAGCAGGAATATTCTGAAGACAAGGACAAACCTCTGACAGGTGATGCATGCAGGACAGCCACAAAAGTGAATCATGAAGTACAGCACAACTGACTCCACTTTCTCTCTCTTGTTTTCAGTGTAAATGGCTATAAATATCACCAATTCCTTCCGTTGCTCTGCTGTGTTATGAGTCAGTGGGACACAACGTTTCAGGACTCGGTAATGGTGGAGAAATGTTGGCCACAGGGATGTCAGTGGGATCTTTGCCATTGGCTTCAGTGTAGCTGAGTATCAACCTAGACCAGCAAGCCTTTCCAGTCTGTGTTTATGAAAAAGCCCCTTGTAATTAGCAAAAAAAAAGGGAATGTCTTGGCTGTTTTATCTTCATGGTTTATTTTCTCCTCATTCAACGGCTTAACATACACACACTTGTGCTCCAAGACTCAAGGAGCGTAAACATGCTTCTTCTCCCTGACTTGTGCTCCAAAGAATGAGCTGAGGCTTCATACTGGGTTTGGTGTATCCCTTCCCCCAGCCCTTTCTCTCTGAAATGCTAACATGGGGATTCTACGTAGTAGCTCTGAACATTTCCTCCATGGCTGGAGTTTGGCATTTTCTAATATGAAAGCTGAGTCGAGTATTAGGTTGTCACAGCTCTTATTCATTTGATTTTATTATATTAGTATCAGATGAGCAACAGAAAGACAGGGAATTCAGATCCTTGTTTCCATGAGTATCTGGACAACCCAGCCATGGCTATGCTGAGGGAACAACACCTACAGCCAGACAGATTTAAGCTAGCTCACCACAGAAAGTGGACAACAAGCAAAGTTCTGAGTTTGCCTCTGAGGGTTTGTTAAGATCCCAATTAATTCTGAGGGTTTGTTAAGATCCTAGGAGCAGGTCTCCTGCTTATCTCTAAAGAGGGAGAGAAAATGCATTCTGAAATGAAAAGGTGACTTCTTTGAGGGGAAATCAGCTGTTTTGACACTGTTACATTACAGAAGTTCTGTAAAGGGTGGGTTTACACTCCAGCATGCAGAGAGAAAACAAATCTTAACCTCACTTACTTTCATGCAACAGGATTGTCATTCCCTGGCTTACTCCACAAACATCAAAGCAAAGTGAGAAGAAGGTGTATTGGACTATTGGACTGACTGAAAGCCTTTGCACAGACCCTTTGTCTGGAATGAGACTCCATCCAAGAAGGTAAGAAAGGCATTACTTATACAGATTGCAGCTGGCACCTTTACACACCAGTTTTAATTAAGATATTGTCTTGGGGTAGGGATATTCAAGTTTTTTCTCAAGTTATTGGCAGATGCTGTTGGAAATATGGATATCATGCCTTTATTCCCCTCTTGATATCCTTCTATCACTCTTGCTCTTCCCATAGCTACTCCTCAGAAGTTTCTATCCTCTTTTATTATGTGCTTTAACAAGCCTGGTGTTCTCTTGTCATAATGTGATTCTTGTCAAGTAGAGTTGATATTAATAGATGTGAGGATCTCAAAGATGCTGTGGGTCACAGTAACATAAACCTGTGTTTTGGGAACTTTTGCTGTATAGAGTGGTAAGCACCTGGCAGTGTATGAAGTGGTTTGTGTAGCACAGTTTGAGAATGTTTGTCTCATGGGCAAGCTTCATTGATAGTGGCCTGGCTGATGGGACCATTTATAGGTCAGCCCCGTGGCTGTGAAGCTGCAGAGCTGGTCTGCACAACAAAGTGCTTGTTGCCCACAGTGCCATATGCAATTATCTCTGGATGAGTCTCTGGCTCTGAGTGGGACAGCCTGCCTCAAGGTGTGTTCTCTTGGTTCTTTCTGAAGAGGTGTTCTTTTGTGCCAATTGTCTGCTTCATAGTTAAAAGCAGTAAAAATAGGTTTTGAAAAACGTAATAGATGCTTCAAAAATAACCCAGTAACCGCACAAAGACAGGGGACCTAACCTCAAGAAACCTTCTTTAAAAGGGATCAAAGAAAGATGCAAAACCACTCTTGAGTCCAGCAAATTTCTGAATCCCAAAACAAATCAAATAACAACAGCTCTGTGTGGGCAACCACATTTGCAAATGAAAAGAAGTGTGTTACATGCGTCCTCACAAACCCTTTTTGGGTATGTTTCAGACATCTTGGCAACCAGCATTCCAACATGCTGACATCCTGGACAGCACGAGCCAGGCCTTTCAGAGCTCCCTGTTACAACACATCTACCTCTCATCCTCCAGCACTTCCCAGTACTGACCAACAGAACAGATTCTGTATTTTGGGGTTTTTCACATGGCAATATTAGCAACAGGGTTTTGTGAAGCAACCTGGTAATCCTGGCCAATCCAGTGGAGGTTAATTGAAAAAGTACAGCTTTGTATAAGATGGAAGGAAAAGAAAAACCTCAAATCTTTCTTTTCATGTTTAGGTAAGGCTGGTTTTTCTTTGTCTTAATTGTACCCATTGTTCTGTACTAGCTAAAACTTCCACACCATCTTACTTCATTTTTCCTGTACAGCATAAGCCCTTTCCATAACAAAATTGAGCAAGTCATAGATTTAAGGTCCCGTGTTTCAAAACCTAATACTTGGCAGAGCTGTTGCAGAGCAAACCATGGTGGGATGTGCCACAGACATCACAGTCAGCTACAGGTGTGGAATTAGGATTCTGCTTTTAAATCCTGAAATGACGTTCAAGGTGACTGAGCCAGGTTTAATTAAAATCCTAATTACTATTCTGTATTTCAGCAAAGCAGAACAAATCCCTGACTTCCTTCCCCTTTAGAATTACAACTGGTGCATAAATATTCCTGCTCAGCATGATGGTTGAAGACAGTGTTTGGGTATATTCATTTGGAATATGGTATCTCACAGTGTGGATTTCCTGGTAGGAAACTCATTTTTTTCCTGATAGTGGGAATTATTAGGTGCTGAGCACTCCAGGAGATCTGGGTCCAAGCTACTTTGACTCTGAATGCATTTATAACTTGACCTTTTACATACTCATATCACCTGAAGAACTGGTTGCAAACTTAGGTATAAACACACACATATCTAAAGATCTTGTTCCTGTAACAGAGCTGGTTGGAATCACAGTTGTAGTTCTGAAAGAGGATTTTCCATATGGGAAAGGAATACTAAATCCTTCCCGTTATTTTCGGAATTCTGTGCTTCTCCTCACCAGAGAAGTTTTGTTTCTTTTGAGACTTTCATTTTTTACGTTCACTGCTTTGTGTAGGTGCAGGTTTTGATTCTGACAGCTTTGCAATAGCAAATTATTCCCTCAGAGCTTTTCTGATCACTGTTATTGTACACAGACACAAACACAGCCCTCCCTCCATGGAAGGTGCTGAAAAAGGCAGAGGGTTTTGCTTTACTTACCAAGAGGCATTACTACAAAAAATGGAAGCCAGCAGAGCACGAAGCATCCCACCACTATTCCCAGGGTCTTGGCAGCTTTCTTTTCCCTGGAGAACTTGAGGAGACGCACTGAGAAGTGATGCTTGCTCTTGGGGTTGGATGCCGATCCGCTTGCTTCAGGAGCATTTTTACGATGGATCCGTAGGGTGACTTGTTCAGAGCGAGATCTCTCTGTCTTCAGACCAGAAGTGAGACCTTTGTTTTCCCTTTTGGCCACTACATACACTCGGCAATACATCACCAAGATAATAGTCAGGGGGAGATAGAAGGAGCCTAGAGCAGAGAACAACACGTAGCCGGGCTCCTCAGTGATTTGACAGATGGTCTCATCTTCTGGTGCTGGTTCCTTCCAGCCAAAAAGAGGTCCAATCGATATCACCAGAGACAATGCCCAAACACACAGTAATGCCAGCAGACCCCTCTTCTCTGTCATTATACTTGGGTATCTCAGTGGGTAGCTCACCCCGATGTATCTGTCTATCGAGATGATACAGAGGCTCATAATGGAAGCAGTGCAGCAAAGGACATCAACAGCTGCCCAGATGTTGCAGAAGATCCTCCCAAAGACCCAGTAGCCCAAAATCTCCATAGTAGCTGAGAAGGGCAGGACAGTGGAAGTCAAGAGGAGGTCAGCTATAGCCAGGTTAATGATATAATAGTGGGTAACACTGTGAAGGTGTCTGTGGCAGGCTACAGAGAGAATCACCAGAATATTACCCAAAACCCCAAAAACAATGAGCCCCCCTAGAATAACACCTAGTAAAATGGCCTTTGTAACGTTCACAGGCGCCACAGAGTGGGTGCAGTTGGAGCAGTCGGAGGAGTTTCCAGGGAGGAAAGCCATGGTGAGTGGTTGATAACGTTCATACGAGGCTGTTGTACTTCACTCCCTTTTCAGGTAGAACGAGTGGTGAGATCAGTTCTCAGAAGGTCCCACGGGCAATATTTGCTTGGCTTTGCAGGGGAAAAGAGTTTTTAAGAACATCTTAGAAGTGCAGCACCAGGAATGATGAGAAGGATCCAGAAACATGTTAGAAAATCTACCTTTCTCCCTAAGTTTTTACCATTATAGCACAGTTAATAGGCACCATTTCCAAGTCAAATTGAACTCCTTTTGCATTTTCATTGAGGTGCAGAAGTAAAACTACACAAAGCTGAGGCTGTTTATCCCACTTTCTAGGATTATGTGAGAAGAAATATTGGAATGGCAGGTTAAAATCATTTCCTCCTCATTGGGAAGATTCACAATTGAAGTAACATAAATATTCCAAAGGCTCTTAAATTAAAGTTTCAAGAGGAAATCACTGATGCTTTTAATTGCCTTGTGTTAGTCCTAATTCTGCCTTACAGTCAGCTTAGGAACCTGGCTAGGTGGAGGCTTCTGCTGCTCTGTCTGCTCAGCAGTGGTGTTTGAGATACCTGCCACTACCCATCTTCAGGGTCTGAAGCATCAATCAAAGCTTCTCTATGCTGTAGAGCACTTGTCACTTGAGGTCCTGGGCTGCGAATCGAAGTTTTAAGTCAGCTTCTGGCTTGCTCTGAAGGGGAGAATGAAGTTTGCTGTGTCAAGGATGCAGATCATCACCCCCCTGAAGGAGACAAAGACACAAACAATGTGATTCCCAGGAGCAACTGTCACTTACTGCTATGGTTCCCATATAAGAATAGAGCGGGAGGCTATTTTAGGGAGCCTTCTCGGGCTGGCTCCAGCTAGTTGAACCAACCTTTTTCCGCCCAGTATTGTTGAAGAACAGCTAAGACCAATGTCAAGTTTATTGCCTGAATTTTCTGACCACGTTCCCAGCAGCAGCCCGTTCTCCTTTAGGGATAGCAATCAATCCTAATTATCAGTTCACCTGCAGAGACCAGTTCTAGGAGAGACAGAAACCTGCGGGACACAATTCAGGGCTACAAACTGTGAAGCAGATTTAGGAGTCCAGAATTTAGTCTACAGTTTCTTTATTAAGTGACTCCTTTCCCCACTGAACTGCTCATTATTGCAGCTAAACTGCCCATTTTAGAGATCTATAGGGAAAAACAATTCCTGCCGAGCAGATGTTACAAGGAACAAGTTTCCTACTGAGTGACACGTTTCGGAGTATCTGGAAGCCACGCTCAGCCTTAGCTGACTAAATATGGAGAAAAGGTAGATCAGATGGAAAAGTGAGGATAAGCCTGGGAACTGAGACACTGGGGACACAAAGGGAAAGCCACAAGTGTGGGCTGAAAAGCCCGTCTAGATGTGAATATAGTATTCCCATCCCAGATACTGACCAGACGTGTGAAAAACCACCACTAAGACTACCCCTGAGTAGTCTTAAATCTGAGATAAGGTGAGACCCTAAATGTCATAATATTCGCTCTTTCAGATGAGTCGCTCAGATGGCACTTTACACAAATAGGGCAGCAACAACTGTCACATTGCTGAACCTCAAACCTGAACTTTCTTATAGGCAAAGGCATTTAAAACTCTGAATCCCTGAAATTCCCAGCTCCCAAGCAGGGCAGATGGGGGAGGGGAGATGAAAAGGTATTGCACTGTGGGAATTTGCCGTCCGTGCAGTGAAACAGAATTGGATCTGATGTTCTCTTTCCTCAAGATGGAATGAGCTGAAGAATTATTCCGAGAAGGAAAAGGACAGATTTCACTAAGCACATCAGTGAAAAGTGACTGTAGCATTGAGCATTTCCAACCATTACAACTCTGGTCATTATAGAGTTGATGTCGGATTAGAAAATTAAGGAATTATCACATTTGATTTTTAAGCACATGAAGCAAAACTTCCTGGGAGGTCGAGGAGATGCAGCAGAAAGCACTGACAGAGATATTCATGCTCAAATCCAACTAGATAATACTCAACCTGTGGCAGATGATCTGGGGAAGAGCATGCCCTGGATTCCCGTGCCTGCCCCAGTCCTCACTCACCTCTTTAGTCTCTAGAAGGCAGCACAGCTCCTCTGAGCATCTGGAGAGGAAATTCACAGCACATCACAGCAAGCTTCTCTCTTCATGCAGGGAGAGGACTCTGTGCCTGGAAATCCATTGCTTTTCTCCTGTTATTTCCCCACTAGTATTTTGATAGCTTACAGTTGCACCCAGTATTTGGGGGGGCTTGACTCCAGCATCCCTCAAGACATCCCTCGCCCATTGCAGTGCTCAGCTCCACGCTGTCAGGGAGCAGCAGTAACTTTACTGCTCTGCTGATGTAGCAGGCAGTATCCTTGCCATTACCGTAATCCCCTGCCAGTCCCGTATTGCTCAGAAAGCGAGAGCATTCCATTTCATCACAAGTGGTGGTTTAAGTGTTTGTTCTTTCCAGGCTGATCACCAGTTCCTGCAGGGATCAGAAAGTGAAAGCCAGCTAACAAGCTCTTGTTTATAGGCTGACAAGTGATTCTTGTGATGTAAAATGGGAATTGCCTGCCAGGCAAACTGAGCATGGAGAAAATAAAGAGAGATAAGACACGCTGACCATGCATACTCATGGCGGTTCCAGCTACTGCATCATTTGCAGTCTTTGTTTTAGAGCAAATGACCCCATAAGAGGAAATCCCAAGGTGAGGGGGGAGAGAGATGAAAATTCCAACTGATTTTGAGAATCTTTCTGATTGCAGAAACAAGAGGTGATTTGTCAATGCCCTGCTTCCTTTTCTCCACATTTTCTTGGCACCCGTGCTACTCGCTCTGTAGATGTAACCCTTGGTTTTGAAGGCTGCTTGGAGATTTTGAGCTAACACTGAGCCCTGCAGAGACCCGAGTGTCAGGTTGTACCATGGTCCTTCCCTAAGTAACAAAGGATGGTGGAAGAGAGTGAAGTCTAAATGAATAAGGAAGTATTTTGTTACTAAAGACCCTTTAAGACTGTGATTCAGCAGACCTATTTTAGACGTCTAAGGATGAGGCAACTCGATTTCACTCGATCAATAGGAAAATCAGTTTGAGATGAACTCTGCCCAGGGTTTTGTTTCTACTGACACATACGGGCTCTCCATACCTGTGGCTTGTTCCAAGCTCTTAAATGCACAATAGAATTAATTTATATTCATAGTTTCAGTCATTAACACTGTACTCAAAGTTCCAACTCATCTATGAGTAATACCCTTGTTAGAGGACATCATTTTGGAGTGAAGGGAAGTAGAGGTGCCAAACAGGAGGTGGTTTCCCTAACCCTTCAGAGAAAAACTAATGCACCAGAGTGAAGAATTAAACCTGGGGAGGTCTCTTGAGTTCAGGCAGTGGAAAGGAACAAGAGTCCTGGATGTGGTTCTTGTTTGTACTGCAACATTTCTAAGTGTATCTTCTGTAACTGTGAAGTAGAGGAAACGATGCTTTTCTGTCCCTTCTCTTATTTACCTGCACTGTAATCCTTCTGGAGTAGGGCTGTATCATAGCAAGATCCTATGCTTTGTGTTGTAAATTATGCTTAGTAGCATGAGAAGGTCCTCGAGGGAGAGCTCCAGGCAATGCACATCTGCTGAGCTGTTTCTATGCCTCTGGCTCTTTCTTATCTTTGCTCAAATCAGAGCCTTTAATCCTGGCTTTTGCCCAGCATTGTATTTTCATTATTAGTATGTCATAAAGAAGCCCACATCCCATTGCTTGCCATTTAATAGAGTGCCATTGTTAATCTGCTTAGCTCAGTGGCAGACCACGCAGACAACCTGTCTGGGACCAGGTGTGGAATAACTTCTCCGATGTGCTCTAGGCTTTGATGTGATTAGTTATTTACCTCTTCAGAAAGCAGTGAAAAGTATTGCTTTGAGAAATCATTCCTCAGGGTTTAGCTTCTGCTTGGGTAAGAAAGAAAACCCCCCCAAAGGCAAGAGATATGAAATGTTGTCTATTAAAATTGAAGCTAGAAGTAGACTCATTGTTTTGTCTTTTAAGATTTGGACAGCCTGAAGCTTATAGCACGGTGAAGTGGAAGATAAATTGCAAACTTGAGTGCTTAAAAAGAAGAAAACCAGCATAGTTACTGTTGGGGTGCAGCTGCTTGTATATTGAAGACAATCAGTTTGCATTGAGAATAGGGACCTTGGAGGACACTGCTACATTTGGTCTGAGTTTTGGAAGGCAGCAGTGTACGTTCAGTACTGATGATTTACTCCTCCTAAATAGCTTCATTTGCAAGTACGAGGATGTTTAAACCTAGGGGTGACACGTTGATGGCAAGATCTATATGTACTAGATAAATGAAGTAAACTTGAAAATTACCCAAGTCATTTAACAAGCGTTCAAACTGAGTTAAAGTGTTGGGCAAAATGGGCTGACATTTTCAAACAGGAGAGATCTGCCTGTTGATACCATACTCATTTTAACAGTGAGATATCCAAGAATTGGAAGTGTCTAAAATTATCCATCTTGGAATTCATAGGTACTTTTCTACCATGTTCCTAAATCACTTAAGCATAGGCTAAAGCTGGGTAGGCAAGATCCATGCTGTTGCATAAATGAAGACAGGTTTGTTAAAAATAAAGGTGCTTTCTAATTTACAACAGATAAAGATTTGGGCTGCTAGATTTTGTGTGCAGCTGCAGGTCTGAAAGCTGCTTAATTACCTAGAGAAGCTGTTAAAGGTTTATTTCTGTGTAAGTCAAGAAGAGTTTCCTGATTCAATTTATTACCTGGATGATCTGATAAAGTCTGACCACGTACAGAGGACAGTGCTATTTTTTAGCCTCAGGAAGTTTGATTTTTACCTGTTGCTGAAACAAATCTATACAAAGACGAGTGCCTACTTCAGTTTTCATCCCTCCTGCTCCTTTCTTGTTTACCTCCTGTGTCTAGCTTAGTTCTTTCCCTTGATGTTACTGCTGCTTCCCTCTAGTGAGAGTTTATGCCACTTTTCTCTGCTTTAGCTTGATGTTAATCTTTAATATGTATAGTCTGGGGGATAGAATAGTTTTTGGGGAAGCAAAGGTTTGTCTAAATCATACCTATCTTGGACTGTCTTGTTTAATGTCTTCATTCAGCTTTTATCTGCTGCCTGCCCACATGAGAAGCAGTGAGATCCAATGCACTGAAACACCTGCCTTCGTGCTACTGACTTGATTTTCTCCCCAGAGCATCTCCTCTTATCTCCCTTTCTCCTTCCAGCTTTTGCCTGGCAAGGCAGAACTCTCCTTAGGGCCAGAGCTTTGTGCATCCAGCTCTTTGTAAAACAGTCATGATTGCAATCCCTATAACATCACCATGACAGAAATAAAACCAGTGTGCTGCTTTATCTTTCCCTGATCTGAGCTAGATTTAGGTCTGGTCTTGTGCCTCAACACTCACTAAGTGCCTCCAAGCTTTCCTTTCCATCCAAAGCACACAGTACAGCAAATTCCTTGACTACTTTAGAGAAGCGTGGCTCTGAAAAACCCTGGGGAAGAAATTCTGTCTTTATTCAGAAATGTTCTCTTATTCCAGCAGGGCTAGAAGCCTGTGAGCTTTATTTGTCCCCTTGTGCTGGCTGATTGTCCAAGCTTAGGGCATCTTGCATGGTCGTGCTAGATTTCTCTTGCCATATGACTTTGTAATTCTGTCATCTCTGCTATGCCTCCACCTCCTTTTGTCCAAGTAATCTTCCAGGCAGCTTGGAGCATAATGGTAAGTTACATTTGATATATGGAGCCTCTCATCTACAAGGTGCCTGTGGTACTTCAGGACTGTAAACACAAAGCTCATGTCACCTACTGCCATTTCCAGGCAACAACTGTTTGCTATGAGTGTTAAATCGTTTAGGAAAGGATGTACTAAGTTGATGGTGTATCTGCCTTTCTATAGGCATGTGTTCACCCTTTATTTCCTATCATTGCATCTTGTCTAAGATCCCCTTAAACTGCAAGGGACCCAAGCTGATGACAGCAGAAGTCTTCAGCTTTAGAAGCAATGTGCTTTTGGCAGTGTGTTACAGGGAGCAGCTTTCTGATGGCAACACCAGCATGAGCAGATAGATCTAAAGCCCCCTCAAGTCAAAGGCAGTAGCTGGAGCTCCAGAAACTTGTTTGCTCAGGTTACTGGGCCCTTTTTCTTAGGGATAGAAACTACCATGTCAGGAGGAATCAGTGCTTAATCTAGGAGCCTGTCATATAGTGGCCTGCACAGAATGTTCCAGAAGAGACATTTATAGTGTAAGTAAGTCCAGAAATCTACAAATGATCAGACATACCTATGCAAGATCACTGTAACCGCTGCTTTAACCTTTACCAAGCCAAGCTATTGTCCTGCCAGCCCACCTCCTCAGCTGATGCTTTTGGCCAGATGGATGTCATCTTCTGCCTGCACTAAGCTCACTCCCTCTCCTGATGTACCTGTCTGCTCTTTTACCCATCTGCTGTGTTATGTCTTAAGCAACATGAGGTTGGAACTGCTGTTTAGTTCAGACCTGAGCAGAACCGAGCACCCTGTGTTCCTAATTAAGATAGCAAGGTATTGCTATAACACCACCACCAAAGAACTGTGCTTTAGTTTTCCTCTCCCATGAGTCTTTCTCTTAAGAACCTCAAATCACAAATAAAGTTAGCAGCTTCCATGCATGTAGTACTACAGCAAAAATCACTGCCTGTTTCTTCTTTCATTTCCATTAATTGCCTCAATGTTACCTGTAGAAATGTACACAGGTTGTACCACCAGACATAGGTGTTTGGGAGATACTAGACAGAATTGCATTCCATTAAAGCAACAAGCTGTAGTTTCCTTCCCAAGTACGTGAGCAGTTTAGTAATATGTTCTTTCTCCTGTCTCATTTTTGTTCCCTGGCTCTCTAATTGTTATTACTAAAATATACACAGCAATAATTACCTTCCTCTGAGCCAGGCTTTTCTGACTGCATAACACAATTACTGCAACTGAGCATCTCGTGGAAAACAAAGAAACAACACAAAGCCCAAAGCCCAGAACAAACCCTGCCAACTGCCTGACATTTTAAAGTTCTGCTTCAACCACCACCAGTCAAGAATGGTAATTAGATACACAAAGCAAAATGGTTTTCCATGTCAAGGACTTTAATTCAAGAGTACGATACATTTTGACTTCATATTACGATGTCAGAGGTCTGGGGGAAGCTCCATTCCCACATCCTTTCCATAAAGCATCATTGGACATTAGGAAAAGGCTCTTCACTGAGGGGGTGGTCAGTCACTGGAACAGGCTCCCCAGGGTGGTCACGTCACCTAACCTGTCAGAGTTCAAGGAGCATCTGGATGATGCCCTTAGTCAAATGATTTAGTTTTAGGTAGTACTGTGAGGAACAGGGAGGTTGGACTCGATGATCCTTATGGATCCCTTCCAATTTGAGATATCCTGTGATTCCTATGAGTTTATTTATGCTCAGTCTGTGTCCCTGGAAGACTTGTATGTGAAATAGAAAGGTCTTTTCTGTTATGTGGCCTGAGCCTGTAGTGGGGAAGGAAAGATGCATTGTACTATTTACTGCCCTCCAGGCCCCTGGAGATGAGACAGGTGAGGAATGAGGCCTCCAGAGTATCTTTGAGTGTAGCCACAGACAGCTGTGGTGGTGGAACATCAGCTTGTAGATGACTTGGAAGGTCAGAAGCACTCTTTCTCCCATGCTGATGAATTAAAGTTTGAAAGAGCAGAGATTTATTTCTGGCATCTTTCACTGTAGCAGAAATTACTGAATAATTAAAATGGACGTGACAAAGAATTTGGGTGAAAGCAGAATAGAAAGAAATGGGTTGTTTATTACACTGTAAAGCCATTTTGCAGAGATCAAATGATGTGTTGCGCTGTTCATTGTTCTCCAGAACCAAGTGTAACTGCAAGCTGTAGGTTTTCCAAGAAACTGAGTGCAGCCACAAGATAAAACTGTATTTTTCTCACTGATGCTTTCTAGGGAATAATCTGGCTAAATATTAAATACTAATTAAGAATGTGAAGGGAATCAGAGACTGTTCTGCTTGTATGGATAGGTTATTATCTAGAGGTATAGAGTGTTTTGTGGTTGGAGCAGTAGAAGTGCACTTGTGCCTACTGATGCCATGTGAAATGAAGTGAAAGGAGCAGTGCTGCTCCCACGGTGATGCTGTCGCATCACAGTCAGATGCCTGGCGATGGAGAGTCAGCCTTGGGAGCTGTCTTCTGGGTTCTGATCATAGTTCTGACACTTATGTTGCCTGTGTTTTGAGATAGTGAAAATTTATCATTACTGAAAACACTGTTTCTTAGCATTATATGGGGTTAATAACCTGATAAATACAGTCTTATTTCTGAGATATAAGACATTAGCAACTCCCTTGATATCTTTTACCCTCTCCATGTCCTACTGTATTTATCATAGTCCTTAAATTATTTTATATCTATATATAAAATAAGGTGGTCTCTGGGTTTTAGTGCAGAGTATGGAACTGGTTTTGGCCTGGGGCAAAGTGATTTGGAGAAATGCTTTGTGATCCTTTCTGAGCTGTTACATGGTTGCTAGTGTTCACACAGGACTGGACTTTGACTTGGGGAACTCGGTCACTCTTGGAAAGGCAACCAAAACATCAAGTGTCTTTATAGCTGTTCAGCTGTAGCAGTTTCCTAGTTTATATTGCTCACTAGGGAGGACCAATTCAAAGGCAGATGTGTTCCTAAAAATATCCATGTGTTAGAAAATCCTCATTCCCTAGAGCTTCAGAACTCAAGCATGTGGAGGTGGGAGTTTCCTTACCTTGAAACGGAGCCCCAGTGACCAGGCAGAGATTCTCCCAGGCTGGCCTGTGTCAGAGTGCCAGCGCACGCTGCTTTTTGGCAGGAAGATAGGGCACAATGTTCTTTATATACTGAAGAATGGACCCAAACTAAAATGATTTTTCCCTCCAACATTTTCCCTATACAAACAATGCAGAATTCCTGTGATGCAACGTCAGAGAAACTAGTCTTGAGTGCTGGGTTTCACAATAAAACTCTGTCCTAAACTTAACATGGAATGGAGAGGTGAAGGGAGTAGTTACATCGCTTATTTTTAGGTGCCTAATTCTGTTTCTAGGCAATAGAGACAAGTAGCTCACAGTCCTCAGTACCTAGAGTAGGAGACTAACTGCTGACTAATTCAAGTCCTTGTCTCATAGACTGGAAAATCCCACGCAAAGAACAATGATCTGGGGAAGATCTGAATTTAGGAAGTATGTGTGGTTTTGTGAGTGTGTGTAGGGAGTAGTGCTCCTCTTGCTGCTTATTTGACTCTTTAGTAGAGCCTGGTTTACTCAGGAGAATAATAATAGTAATAGAGGTTTCCAGTATTTGACACACGCTGTTGCTGAACCTTATCTTCACAGTGGTCCAACATGCTGGGTCTCAAACAGTGATTCATTTTAGCAAAGAAATGAAGGTGAGAAAGGAGGAGCAGTTAAATGGAGGGAAAAAAGATTGCTGATTAATTCAGTTCATCAGGTAAAGCATCAGTAGTATCTCACCATATGCTTTTCTGCAGATAAAGTTCCTTACAAAACCAATACTTAAGATAATAAAAAGAGGCCATGCTAATTTCCCAGTGTTAACACTAACCTTGAAATACATCAAAAATCATGTTCAACAATCCACCTCTCAGAGGCTGGAACAGTGTTCCTTTGCTTCATATCAGCTGAGGTTAATTGCTTACTGCAAGGGGGGGGTTTCTTCTATCACAGTAGAAATACACCTTAAGAATTAGTTGTGAAAGCTCCATTTAAGCGAGAGGACCTATGTAACTGGATTTTCCTCCTTTTGTTCAGTGTGATGTGGGACACAGTGAACTGAACCAGAAATGCTGAGGTGATGGAGAAACCAGAAATGAATTGCTGTTCCTTGCAGTTTTTCCTTCCGACGCACTACAGCACAAAGCTCTCAAGTCATCAGAACTGTCCAGAGCTGTAGCATTTCTCTCAGAGATGGAGTGTCTGGAGTGATGCACAGTTGAAAAAGTGAATGCAAAGCAGCAAATACAGGGGTTTTGCAAGATGCCGGTGCTAAGTCATAGACTAGTTAGGGTTGGAAAGGACCTTTAGATCATCTAGTGCAGCATCTAGATGTTACATCAAGGGAAATTCAGCCAGAAAGGCTCTTGCTGGAGAAAGTTAACATGTCAGTGAGTTAGTATCGGAGCAGCCTCACTAACTTCATGGCCATTTGTGCAGTGGCCTCTCACAGGAAGAAGGCTATCAATGACCTGTGCTAACTTCTAGCAGCTTCTCTTGGTCAAAAAGTACATTGAAGGCTTTGTGTTGGGACCTGCTTGATACTAATGGATAGCAGAAGAAGCACGAGTTCTCTCTTCAAAGATCTCAAATGGACCTGTGCGCATACATAATCCCCTTCCTGACCTCTGTCCAAAAATATTCTTGTTAGAGCCAAGTGGGGGAAGATAAATCCACTTTGTTATAACCCCTGAACTTTCCTATTTAATTTTCCTCCCACAGCAGAAGCAAAGTCTTTCTCCAAGAGGGAATGACATCAGTCCACCTGTTTTGGGATTACAAGAGTTTTCCTGCACGCCTAGCCTTGCTCTTCTCCTTTAATCCAGGTCCACCAGCTTGCTTGAAAACAGGAAAAAACTTCAGCTTGACAAAAACCAGCACATCATTGCAGGAGAATTCACTTTCAAAATTCCATTGAGCTGAATGTTCTGATCAGCTGCAATTCACACTCCCCTGATTTCATTCTCCTTTTGTGCATTACTGCTGCCCAGTGGATTGCATAAACTCAGAAGCTAATTCTAAGCAGATGGACCTGATTTTAGTTGCTTTTTTTTGCCAGCCCCTCCATTTTTGTGCCAGCAAGAAATCCAGCCACACTGGGAAACATCCTCTTTTTACTTCTATACAAGGCAAACCAAAGCGTTTCTGCTGTAGCGTTAACTTTTTGGCTCCTGATGCTTTCAACCAACAGCCACTGCTCTCACTTTAGGTCAGTGTTCAAATGGTTCCCAAGCTTTTATGCCTTTTCTCATTGAGCAAACAGTGGATTCATATTTTCATATTTTCCCTGTTTCCCTGAGAGTAAAACTTTCCCTGTTTACTGGCACTCAATATGCCTGTAGTATTGAGCTCTTAGGGGCAGACCAGCCTGTAGTGGTCATCTGGAAATACCTAATACACTGAGCTGTGAGGTATGAACAGCAGCACAGATCCAAACATTTGTGTTGGAAAGGAGGGTTTCTATGGAAATTGCCAAGTTTGACACATTAAAATAACAATGCTAGCAAAATCAATAGAATATAATTTAAAAATGGAGAAAAATTGGTTATTTCAAACTATTTGGCTGCAGAATGTATTTAAAGTAGCAGAGAAGTTAACATGGTTAAAATAAAAATGAAAGTATAGCATAAAGAAAGGAATGTTTCAGCTTATGCCAGGGGGTTATTTCCTTCCATGATCAATTCCCCAAAACTCTTGAAATTTAGGCTTTTTGGCCACCTGGATCTGGGATTTCAGTACATCTCTATGGCCTATGAGATGTGCAAGTTTCACACACTGAGACAACAGCAGATATCTCTTACTATTCCCTCCATGCAAGCTGGAAGGGGGTACCTACACTTGCTACCGAAGCATCGCATCCTTGATACCACCCCTTCTCTCTTTACTCCTTGATACAGTACAATGCATTAAGGGGCATGTCTGCTGTGTCATTTTTTCAGTTAAAGTAACAAGAACACATTTCTACCTGTGGTGTGAACACAGAAATCGGCTCCTTTAGCTCAGCAAAGTGCATCTTGTTCATTGATCTGTGACTTTCCAGTTGTGGCCAACACCAGGACAGGAGTTAACTTCATCTCGTCCTTACAGGCTACTCACTGCTTATATATTTATACTCAAATAGTCCTGATGATTCATTGTTCTCCTTTGCAGAAATGGTAGATTATCTGGGAATAAAATCTCATCAGCCACTGGTTTTAAAGCAGGAGTTCAATTTAAGGGGTTGAAAGATACAGGGAACTGATGCTGTAATATATAGCCATTCATAGATGCCTTAATTCTAGCACATGTTTCAAAAGAGTAAAAGTCACATCCATCATTCAGCTCTCCTGTGTCTTACAGGGAAGTAACATATGTTATCAGAACACTGGAGGCAGCTCCAACTTTGCCATACTGGAATATTAAGCAGTATATTGGAATATTAAGCAGTATATTGGAATATTAAGCAGTATATTAGAATATTAAGCAAAACAGCCCAGTGAAATGGGAAGGTGTTATTTTACTGGGGGGGAACCTGAGACAGAGATTAAATATTGTCTTCTGGGAGCATAGGATTGATCGCAGATATTCCAAATAACCTTCTGCTCTACCCCCGTGGCTTTCTCTTTCCTGTTGGTGCCGCATGTCTGCAGCCAGCTATAAAACTGCTGCTGCTGCTTTAGGTACTTGGCAAGACTTACAGCAGCTGATCCATGCAGACTAATGACCCTGTCACAGTCAAACATAATGCCTTTAAATCCAGTGCTGAGGAACGCTGGCAAGGTATAAGGGACACTTGCTGCTAGACTTACTGTTTGGATATGTATGTGTATTTATTTCTCCCCATATGCTATAACATATTTCACACACATGACATTTATTAGAGATCCAGATTTAAAAAAAGAAGTATAGCAGTATGGGAAAAAAAGATTCCTGGTTTAAGTACAGGGATGTGGAGAGCAAAGCTCTCTATTTTGAGTAAGGTCTCTGCTTCGGTTGTAAAATGGAGATAAAATTTATCTTTCTTTAGGGCTATTCCTAAACTAGACTAAGTGTCTGTGTGACATTATCATAACAAAGCTGACAATTTAGTACTCAGGACTTTATTTAACATCCATCTTGTTGTTGGCTCCTTCATCCTCACATCCCAGCAGCTGCTTTTATGGCTCTTCTGCCACAAAGGAGCAGTTGCTGCCTGGATCTGAAGGTCTGTGCTCAGGAGGTGTGAGGCAGGATGCGTCTGTGAGCATTCACTCACTCAGGCTGAGGATTTGAAATCACTGTAGTGCAAAGAGCAGCAGCAAGGAATGAAGTGACTGTAGTTCTGAAATATCTGTATTTTTAGCAAGCTGACTTGTTATATATAACATGGTGTATTGTGCATCTTTGCTTTAAACAAAATTATGCTCTTGCATTTAGCTGGTAGGCAATTGCAAGGCTTTAACATTATAAAAGCTGGTCAGTTGTGGTTAGCTAAAATTTCACTGTAAATCCATTAGGAAAAGAACAAAACAGAGAAGGAGAAATGATATCTATAGAATCATAGAATGATTTGGGTTGAAAGGGACCTTAAAGCTCATCCAGTTCCAGCCTTCCAAGGATACCTTCCACTAGACCAGGTTGCTCTAAGCCCTTTCCAACCTGGCCTTGAACACTTCTAGAAGGCCTAGAACACTTCTTATTTGTTAAAGGGGGGGCTGAATACCAGTGCAAGCTCTCCCAGGTTTCAGATTCACTTTAGGTTTTATTATTTGATACAAATGAGAAGTCTGTCTTAAGAAAACCTCAAAGCTCCTGATGGTTCCTGAATCCTCCGGTACAGTGTTTGTGTGCCCAGATGACTGTAGTGCTTGGCTGTGGGCAGCAGGGAGATGTCTGACTCCACACACATTCCCAACTGGCTGGAAATGGCAGCCTGAAATTGCTGCCTAAGGAAAATCAGTTCTTTTGGCCATCATCAAAAAGATTACAGCTGCTGGCTTGCTCGCAAAAGCACAGATGGACACCACCAACACCATCTCCAGCTCTGCAGCATTATTCCTTCCAGTTTATTCTCTATTTTGCTGATGTTTGTAAAGATGCAGGGGTTCAGCAGCTTCCAATGGGGGACAGTCTCACCATCTGAAATAGGACATTTCTCTTCATTCTCGCCTAACGCATCAGCCATCCTGGGCATGCAGCCTGCCACAACAAGGTAGCACATCTGAGTACAAATCTCTCTCATAAGAAGTCTGCCTCCTTTTCTGGTGATCTAGAAGATTCCATTTCATCTGTAGGAACGCTCCTTGCCTGCTTTGAAACAGTGTTTGGATACTGCAGCAAATATCTCTTGAGGTGAAAAACAGGGAGCTAAGCAAAATTATTAACACTCCGCAGTCAAGCGAGGGCTGGATCCATCCATTTCCTTTGAATTCCTCTGGTTTTGTAATGCAGGTTTCACTGTGGGAAATGGACTAAACAATGTCCATGGGGCATATAAGAGAGAAAAGTAATGTATCCATTTTCCATTTTCATGAATTCATTGCTACTCTAAAGATGCTCTAGGGGCACTGGTCTATTTGGGAGTGATGGTTTTGCTGGTTAGCAGCCAGGCACAGCAGTGAATTCGGACCAGGCTGGTTTACCCGAAAAGCAGTGGTTTATGGTTGCCCCAATTTTTTGTTCTGCATTCAGAGATATTCCTGACAGTGACTCATCTGGCTCGGAATATGGCCATAACTCAAAACATCAAGGTCAGGAAAGCACATGATCATGATGCTTATCAAGGCCTCCTGCCTGCACTGAATTTGGCCAGAAACCCCATAGAGAAAGCAGTGAGATAGCTTGTGAAATGACAAGAGTGATTTCTACTTGCTCAGGAGTGGCTCACACACTGTGATTGATGCTTTGAAACCAAACTGGGGCTCTGCTGACAGGCATGGGGAGAGTGGATAGTCAAAGCAAAATGCAGTCAACTGTAGTTATCTATATTTAGACCTTAGGGAAAATAACTGGTTATAGTTTAACTGAGACATATGTCACTGGCCTGACTTTCATTTACTCTGAGGATTCCCACCTTGGACGGAGCAGGGAGCAGTTCAGTTTTTGTTGGTGTGAGACAGTGGGAAAGGATAACAGGGCACAGGGTCAGCGAGGAGCATTCAGTTGGCAACCAGGAGAATTTTGAAATGCCTGTGGTTTAACCCAGGGTGAATTCAATTTGTGACTGTTCTTCAAAAGCAAAGCTCATTGCCATGCAGCAGCAGAGCTCACAAAGCCCAAGCAGACCCGTAGCAGTGATTGCTGAACGGCTCTGCCTCCAGCCGCATCCTTCCAGCCTGCCTCAAGGCAAGGAGGAGAACCTTGGTTTTGTGAGAAAATGTCAAAATCCAGGCAGCCTTGAGAATCCTGGAGGGGGAGAGGATCAGGCTTGATGGCAAAGTAAGGAACGAGTAACAAAACATAGCCATGGATTTCTAGAGGAACACAACTCATCACTTGCTTCTCTGACTCGAATTCATGGGTTTAGACATTGCTATTAAGGGGAACAGAGTTGTGGAAATCTAAAGCTTTTCCTGCCTGCAGTATGATTTGTAGCAAAATATATGGTAGGTACATTGAAGCTAAGGATCCTGCCTTGAGTTAACTTGTTGGCAAAGTACACAAATGCAGCTTCAGCAAGAGCTGACTTCTCTGCAGACTAAATTGGCTAACGTATGAACCTGCCACTCAGTTAAAGTGTTCCTGCCATCCCCCAGAATGCTGGAAATAAAAGGATGTTGGATTGTGCTGCTAGACTGAGGTCCAGAAAAAAGCTTCATATTCTGAGTAATATTTATCTGAGCTCTCAAGGGAAGGTTTGGCTGGGTCACGTCTCACATCTTTAAATCTTCCTGGGATTGACCTGATTTTGCCTTTGCTTTCTTGGTGCTCTGATGTACTGCATGTGCATGGTGCTGTAGTATCCATCCTAAACCTCTGTCTAAGGGAGTCTTTACTGTATCAAAACCCTTTCATGCAGTTTTCCCAGGCAGAAGGACGACTTTCCTGTCTGAGCTCCAGATCTGGGAAGTGGCCATTCAGTAACACAGAGCCTGAGGTATAGTAATGCAACCATGCTGCAATAGCATGAATTGTCAATTTTAAGAGAGAAAAGATGTGCTGAATTATTAATGGTGATTGAGAATGCATAAAAATACCTTGAGAAAGGGGAAAAGTGTTTAATTGTTCATGTAATGTATGTAAATGTGCATATGACATCAGAAAACTGATGAAGGAGAAACCGTACATGAAATCTGTACGCATCTTGCTGTTATATCTTCCCTTATCCACTTAAAAATAGACTGGACAGGGTACGTCATAAGGCAGAGAACAACACCCTCTAAATTTCTCCATTACTGATTTCTTACATGCTCTGAAATGCATTAACTGATCAACCAGGGAAAGGACTTGAACCGAAAACAAACCCAGTCATTTCTGTGTTTTCCTTAATAGGATTTCTAGAATGGGAATCTTGGAAGGGGGCAGGGGTTAGGAACCTGCTCCTATGTAAGCCAGTTGCAAAACATCCCTTTTTTCAGGTCTGAAGGGACGTTCCTTTTGAATTATCTCATGGTAAACACTAGTAAGATTGTCTAGCCCATTCCTGCCCTCAGCATCCCTCCCCATCCTATTCTGTTGTGATCTGATTCCACATCCCTATTTGCTGGTGATGCCTGTCTTTGCATCCTAATTGTTACACTGCCAAACAAGCATATTAATTAGTGCTCTTCTCTCTTCTACCCCTGTATGCCCTGTACCCACAGATACTTTTAGTCTGGTCTCTCTTTTCCTTTAGCCCATTGCATAGCTAAGTGAAAAATGCAGCTTTGAGATAGGGAATGAGTTCTGCAATGCACGTAATTATAATTACAGGAGCTTTTTCTTTCCCAAGGTATCAGCAGTCTGTTCATATTCAGGTTCTAATTAACAGTACCCCTTAGAAGGAGTCTTAAAATGGCTGTGTGGTGATTTCAGCCCATCTATCTGCTTAAGGTTGGCTCAGACTCCCAGGAGGTGCAGGAGGGACAAACTGGCTCATGTTTCTAATAACTTCTTCATTTGTGAAAGCAAAGGGACTTGTTTTTCTTTTAGGCTCTTTCCATCAATACATACTGATCACTCAACAAAGCCAGTCTTTGAGCTATGAAAGGCCTTTGATTAAAATTTCACTTGGCAGCCTCTTGGCTTAGAAACTTCATCATCTTCATGAACACTGGAACCTCATGATATGAAAAAGGAAAGGAAATGAGGAGGCAGCAACCTAAAGTGTAAGAAGTGGAAAATTATGTATTAAATGCCAGACACGTACTCTTAGATACTACTGTGTCACTTCACATATTGTACAGTCAATTAGGTTCATAGGGATGGATGTAATCACTGCAGAAAAAAATCTCAGAGGCTAAAAATATTCTGTTTAAAGCATTCAGACCAGTACTTATAAATCTCACTGTGTTTGTTAAGAAGCTGTAGGTTTTCTGCTACGTTCTTGTGGTAATTGGAATTCTCTCTGCCTTAGAAAACTGAGTTTGTTTTGAATGGGAAGCAAACTTTCTGCTACAAAATCTGTTCTGATATAGCTGAAGTTTCACCTTTCTCTTTGTTTTTACCAGAAAACTCCATACCACATAGGGAGATAGCTGATATTACAAATAAATGCTACTGTGGATGAGTCAGCTGCAGAGGAGGGGAGCACTGTTCAAGTACCTGTCTGTAGAAAGAAAGAAAAACTCTTTTGAGATTCACCAAAAAGGAAGAAGGCAGCACTTTATTTAGCTGTAAAGCAGCAGTGATGATCAGAGGTGACAAGGGAAGATTGGTTTTCTTAATGCAAGTGATCCATTCTGGCACTTAGAGGCTGCTAAGAATATCTAGGTGGGTGATTTAACCCTTTCTTATGTGGTTATTTAAGATGTTTCAGCAAGGAAGTCTTTAGGGGACAACACCGTTAATGCCACGTTGAGCTGTATAATGAATTTGATCAAGTGTGTTTCTCCAAAACATCATCCATTTTTTAGTTAGTGATAAATAGCTGTGACCACAGTCATTCAGAGAGAATGAAGTGGTAAAACCAGATCTTCTGCCATTTCCCTCACCGATGGGACTTCTTTGGGAACCTCCATTATCAAAGCTCTAGAGGCTTGAAAATTACTCAGGAGAAATTGATCTTCTCTCACAACAGAATGAAGCTCGTGTAAAGGAGGACATGAAAGAAAGCAGAAATGACAGAATGTACTTAAAGTTATTAAGAAACTATAAATTATTTGGTTTCGTGTGCTGCTTCCAAGTGCTAACACACTAAGTCAGCAAATCCACCAGAAAAGGTTTGCTTCAACAAAAGGTGATAAATGCCACTTGCTACTCTGTCCTAGGTGAGTAAATTAGAATATTCATCTAAGTCATTACACCTGTCTCTGCATGCACATGCTTATATCTGACCTAATTACTTTGGTAGCCTTTATAATCAATAGATGCACACATACACACAGATAAAATCCAAAGAACTCTGATTTTTATCAAGAAATGGAAGGGCCTACTTATATTATCTTTCCTATTCTGTGAGAAGGTAATTAAGCAAAACCAACCATTTCCTGACTGGGGGGATCTCTTATGACCTCAATTAGTGCATGGGAAGGATGGAAACATTTTTTGTTCTATTTGATCCTAATTCTCTTGCCAGGCCTCTTCTTCAAAGGCTGCAGATCAATTTTTCTGATGGTTATTAGATCTTTATCTGTGGGTGAGACAAATAGAGCAACATCTGCAAAGGTTAATGCTGACTTGATCAATCCCCTCTTTCAAAAGGCAAAGCTATATTTCTGTGAGCTGGAGCTGCCAGACTGCAGATACTGTGCAGTTACAGGACACAGACACCACCTCATGGAGATGGGATTCTGGGCAGGACAGGAGAGCGTGTTGCTGCACATGGGCCAGTAGAGGTTCTATATCCTGTACATATGTGCAGGATATAAGGACTTCAGCACTGCGGGGAGATCTTTCTAACCTCAACTGTGAGTCAAAAGCTCTGTCACCCTGAACTCCCACTGGAGGCAATGGGGACACACATTCATCTCCAGGTTTGGTGGGAAGTCTCTGTATGAAAGCAGCCAACTCTGTTGCCTGTGAAGGAAGCCTTTAGTGACAGCTTCTAGTCTGAGTGTCTTCAGTGGGTGACATGAATCTGTGATCTCACAATTAGATCACGAGCCTCAGACTCCCCTGTTCTCTGAGTTGTTTCAACTAATCAAGGTGAATGGTTGTACAGCTGGAAGGCAGATTGTTCTATGTGTAACTAAATCTCCAATCACACAAAAGAGTTCATGCTCATAAGACAGGCAGACTTAAGGCTTTTTTTTTCTATCAGATAGGGATGAAATTAATTTCATTTGTTAGCATAAACCCCAAGGCTCTGTAGATGGCTCCAGTGACTGAATTTGGACTAATGTCTGAAATGCAGCCATTCCAGCCCTCTACAATCTGAGGTTGTCACAGCCACTGTGTTTTATAGCCTTGCTTCCAATCTGTTCCTCCCATGGCAAGGTCCCAATCATCCAATTATCCCAAGTGCCAATCTCTCTGAGACCCTGTGCTAATAATCTTCAGTATTAACAGAGCTAGTGGCACTCAAATATGAGAGCATTGTTACTTCTCTACACAAAATTATCTTGATGAATTCAAGATCAAGGCTTGTTTGATCAAAATCAAAGGATTGCAGTTGCAGTTGGGCAACTTAGAAGTATTTCTTAATAATATATATTAAACTAGGCTGAATAGATTGTAAGTGGGTTGTAGTCTATTTATAAAGGACAGCAGACAATACTGTGTCCCACAATCCTTATGAGCTTTAAATTGCTTTGTATTAGGTAAACCCCTCTTGTGTTTTAGCTCCAGAATAAATCACCCCATTTTTGTTGCTACTACTCCTATATTCCAGTCTAAAGTAAATCTCAGTGAAGAGCCTTAAGCAGCCAAACAAGAAGGAAGGTATTAGATAAAGGCACAAAAGTATGTAGACACCAAGGCTAACAGGCAGGCAAGTAATACGTAACAATTCAGATTCCTATACCTGGATTCCAAAGCGGATTGTTTGTATGCAGCCCCCAAATGTAACAGATTGAAATTAATCTATGACATTTTTCCCTTTGTTGCCTTATTAGTTTGGAAACAAAGATATTATTGTTGTATGGCTACTGAAAGCCCTGAACAGTTCTCCCTCTGGGCTTTAATAATTAAACCCATTCAGTGAAGTGAATTCATTGCAATGCTAAGACAAGGTGGCTTCAAAACCACTAGATTTAATGTTGATTAGAGTATTTCCCTAGGCAGTGATAAGCAGCCATCCACTGACTCGGTTTCTTGCTAAGTAGGAGTCAAGTGTCTAGTTCTCATATCTGTGGGAAAAAAACCAACATTGTTATAAAGGAAAAGGTCAAAGGATGCACAAGCCAGAATTTGCTATTTAGTTCTACCCTAAGGCAAGCTTTAAGTATAGCTGTGTCTGCAAAGTGGTTGTAGTTCAGGGCAGGATATTTTTGACACTCAAAGTGCCCACTTTTAGCAAAATCACTCTCGTTGAGTTTTAAAAACAGATGGATGGAGAGCCTGACAGAGTTATACCCTCAAAAGGTTAAGTCTGTCAGAAACCAACCTGAAGCACACTGCATTGACTTTGCCCTTTACTGAGGCAAATATTGGCCACTGAAACAGAAACCTGCACATTCACTGCAGGGTGCTCCCAAATTCATGCAAAAGGCTGTGGAAGAAGCAACAAATACAGGAGCACAAGCTGCCCAAACCTCCATTTGTTTCTCTTCCCCTTGCAATTCTCAGCTTACAATGTCTTTATGAGAGCAGAGCTACAAATAAGTTGGCTGTTCATCCACCGTGAAATGATTTCTAAATTCCTATCCATTATCTGAGCAGGAAGAGGCACTGCTGGTCTTGTTTATTGTGCTAGCAAAAGAGCTTCTAGTGACACAGAGACTATTGAAAAGGATAGCTGGATGTCTTCTTGTTTTGCTAACTCTGTTGAGCTAGTTTGCAACTCAGTGCCAGCTTCTTGGGAATGTTTGTTGGCCTTGTCTTCTTTCAACTGATGAGTTGGATAGAATGGTCTTGCTTGAAGCATCAGTTAAGAGTAGAGATTTTGTTAACGGCTGGCATTCAATTTGACTGTGATTCCTTAGTAAGAAAACTTGAGATACTATAGGAACCCAACGAGTATTTTCTTCCATGTTTTCCAGACTTTTGCTTCAATATTTTGAGACAGCAGATGATACAATTCCTCCAGCCCCATTCCAACTCAAGCCAAAACTGGCAGATATTTGCATATTTTACTAAGCTTGAGTGGTTCCAATCTACGCTTCTAGTAAAGATAGCTTTCCATTACTGATCACTGCTTATAGAAAGTACTTAGTAAGTAAGTTTTTAGCTCCTGTAGTACCATCTTTATAACAGTGAGAATATTTACTAATCCCTGTTTGAATCATTTAACCATATTCAGCTGTGATTTGTAACGAGAACTCTCACTGCCGTTTCCCATGTGGAGGAGATCTACTCTTTATGTTGCCAACAGGTATTTTATTTCACTTTCACAGCCCCTGTCAGCAGCAGGAAGGCATTTCTTATCTGTAGAAATTCCCAGGGGAAGTTAGTGACACAAACAGCGGGAGTTGGAGCAGCAGCAAGAGCAGGGGAGCAGCGTGCTCTTCCCATGTCCTGTTGGTGGCTCTGATGACAAGTCTTTGGCAGCATAGGACGCTCACTGGAGCCAAGAGAGCAGTGGGCAAGTTTCACTGTTTCTGTTTCTGTGGTTTGTAGGGATTTTTTAATCATTTCATGCTCCCTTTTCTGCTAGAGCAAAGCTGCGGTGCCTTTGTAGTCAGACCTGTCCTTGTTGGCTTTCCAGAGTATTAGATTATTTGACGAGATCTAAGTGCTTACAAGGATGTGAGCTGTGTTATTTACCATAAACCAAGAGGAAAAGTGTATGGAATGCCCCCATTCCCCTGGCTGTTTTGGCAGGAAGGGGACTGTAGATTAATTAGGAGTCCTGCTGGCCTCTTGACAGTAAAATCCTCAAGAATTAACTTCAATAAATTACTGAAATGTGAAAATAATTTGGTACAATCTAGGACTGCTTGGCATTGCTGTGTCAGATTTAATAGTAATTCCTTGCACTTTCTGCTCTCTGGATGAGAGGTGCTTTATAAATAGAGGATGTTTATTTCAAGAGAGCTCAATTTGATGGGTGCAGAGCACCTATAAGCCTGTAGGACTGTAGCACTTTGCCTTCTGTGGCCAACAGACTTTCAGATTCCCATGTTCCCAGTTTCACAATTATTGCCATTTACATAACAGTTGTGTTGATTCATCTGATCATACAGCCACACATTAAACCTGAGTCTGTGAACAGCTCTGGTTTAGGCAGATCTGCTCCATGGTGGGAGCACCAAATAGCTGGAGTGGCATTGTTGTGGGAAGAGCGTTTTCTCTCCAAGGGGAGGGGATGACAGGCAGGAGACATAAAGACCAGACCTCCATCCCAAGGAGGAGCAGCATGCAGAAACAGCCAAGGGGGGCAACCAGGTGCACTGTGTGCTTAAAACCCATTGTATGCTTAGTCCCTTAACTGGCAACAGGTAAAGATATAAATTAGGGATTTTGAAGAGCACCTTGGCATAAGAGATGCCTAATTCCTGTTCCTCTCAAGGCATTAAACCCCTCTGATGACCTTTCTCTTTCACAAGCCCCAGGTTCCAAATGCATCCCCTACTCTATTTGCCTTATTAGTTTTAGTGGCTTTTTTTCCCCCTCACATTTGCCTATCACCTCTGTCTCAGTCTGTGGTAGCTTTGTGTGTGCTGCTAGTAGTGTGTGCAACATGAATGCTAAAGAAAGTTAATACATTAACAACAACTGACAGAAAAATGCTGGATCACACTGGTAATAGCTTTTATTTGCTTTCCAAACATGTTTGCACAAAAGTGTTTTGCCAAGAAAGACAGTAAAAAGGAAAAAGAGAGCATGAGTTTTAAATATAGAATGTATTTCTACATTGTGCTGATATCATCATGAGGACGTGGGTCATCCAGGCAACAGAAACAATCTGAAGATCTCTGAGCTGAAGCATGTGATGTGAATAGCAAGGCCTTAAGGCAATGGCTGCAGTAACTGGTTTGTCACTGGCCTATTGCCAGGGCTGACTTACTGAAGGAATGGGTTGTGAATATATCATTTAAAGCAGCTACATTGCTAAAAATCAAAGCCTGTACATGGTCATTTGAAAAGAGGTAAGGCAGCTACATAGACCTGCTTGTTCCCCACAGGCTCACTCAGTGCTTTGAGCCTTTTCCACGCTGTACAGTTGGACAGAGGAAGAACATGGCAATTAAATGATTTCTCACTAGAGGGTGGCAGAATCATGTGAGGAAGCAGACACTACCTGCTTAACAGCACTTCTGGTCCTAGCTCATAGCCAGTGAGTTAGTAGTAGGTTGTGAAAAAACTTCACATCATTAAATTAAGTAAACCTTTTCAATGACAGTGATTGAGGTTCAGCCCTGACAGGCAGAAATCTCTTCTCTGCCTGCAAGGGCAATTTGTGTAATTACACATGTGTCAATGAAGTGAGATAAAGAATAAATCAGTGTCAGGGTAGTAAAGCACAGCCCATTTCTTCCAGCAACATGGAGTATCTTATTGTATCAACATCCTTTATGGTTATTGATATCTTTTAGCTCTCAAATCTCCTGCCTTGTCCATAGGGTTAAAATTCCTGTGGTTTGGTTTGGTTTGTTTTTTAAACCCTGATTTTTCCATCTATTACAGAAAATAACCCCTCTGTCCCCTCTGAGAATATTGCTGTCTGATGCAATATTGCAGGCTCCAGGATGGGAAGATGAGAACTACTGCACCCTTAACCCTCTTCTACCAAAGCTTGTGATAGCTGTCAGGTATGTCTGTGCTCATATAGCCTATAAGTTCTTATTTCTGTAGGCAAAGAGCCAGTGGACCCAAGACAATTGTTATTCTTAAATATAACCAGTGTGCAAGGTTTGAAGTACTTGGAATAACCAAATACTGTAAAATGCAGGCTTATTGAGACTGCATCTTAGAGAAGGCTTTGTAAATAGCCATCTTCTGCTCACCTTCCTTTAGATATCTGTGCCATACTGATAATGCCAAGACTAAAAAGCCCTTTTAGCTACAAACTAGGCAAGATTCTTGTGTTTTTCTACGATCTAGCAATGGACCCTGGTTTAATTTGGTGTTTCTGGATTATACTGTATTGAAAATAACTGTATAACCACCATAACAATTGCAATAGTAATGTTCCAATTGCTGTAGAGCTCTAAACAATCGTCACTGTGGGGTTTTAGAGGCAGATCTGGTACAGTCAATAATAACTTTTAAGGCATGATGTTTGATTCTCAGTATATGGTCGTCAAGGGAAAGCTTTCCGTCTGTTTTCATTAGGTCTGATGGAGTCACTGTCCATCACCATTTGAGCACTGCTTTTTGAAAACAGACTGAACAAACACTGCAGTTTACACCTTGTGCTTGATTCCAGTGTGCAGGGTTTCACACCTGACTTGCTCTTAACTCTTGTAAGCAAAGGTACAAAGTTATTAGCAGATTTAGGGGAAGTAAAAGAATATAAAAAGCTGAAAATGGATAGACAGTATTAAAGACTAGCATAAAACCAGGTTGGATGGCTTAACCCGTTTAACAGGGTGATTTAGCAGTTGATGTAGGACAGTGACCTTCAGTCTGTACAAAGGAGTGAGTGCCATCCAAACACAGCTGGGAATTGTCTATCATTTGCTTTGCTGTACTCTCACACAGGAGGGAAGCACACAAATGGTAATGCCTACTTCTTGCAATTCTATAGCTCCAACGGAGGAATAAACAAGTAAGCCATCTAAGAAGGAACTTGTAAGGGAATTATAAGAATGCAGTAGTGGCTTCTAGTCTAGGAAGGAGAAAAAAGTATTCATGACTTCAGAGGATAATTTTATGCCTCATCACAAAAGATCACCAAGGCCATTGAGGGGGGGTGAGGGAAAAGCAGCAGGCATTTTGAGAAAGAAACATGCTGTATTATAATAATGAGGGTTTGTCGGTTTGTGGATTGGTTTTGTTCTAAATAAAACAAGCATTCAACTGGAGTTCAAAACCCAAGAAAAGGCTTATTTTCCTCCAGTAACTGGCCACTGCTGCTCCTTACACCTTCCCCCATGGTATACACTCTAGCTGTTGCAGGTTTGGGCAGTGTACTTGACTTCTCATGGCAGTGTGTAAGGTCCTGCTTACTTGCTGTGTGTTAAATTCACCACCCTGCTAAAGAGCAGCAGAAGTGCTCTGTGCTTTGCTCTTCAAAGCATGTCCTTGGACATGTCTTTACTGCTGCATAGTCTATCTACATAAAGGGTGAATTCTACACTGAGAAGACAGCATGCTATTCTATAGGCTATGCAGCTATGCTGCATAGTCTATTCACATAAAGAGTGTGAAACAAATTCCTCTGGGTTTAATTCTAACATATTTGTACCTAGAAACAGGATTTGTGCAGCTTTTCTTGGGTCTGCTTTCTGATCTGCTGCTGTGAGAGCTTGTGCACAGCCTGACCAGATGACACTTCATGGCAGAAAACATAAACCACCCTGTCCTCCTAGATTTTCTGATACCCTCTGAACTACTCTATCCTTAACTGGGGTGTTGAATGTTTGTAATGAAACAAATTCAAACCAATCTATGATTTCCTCATTTATCCTCTTTGTACTGTTCTAATAGGTGTGAAGAAGAGCTGTTGGCAGAGGTTTAAGTTTGCAAATGCTCTGATTGTCTACAAATGAGGCACAGTGTGGCACTCACAAGACTTAAATGAAACTTTTCACTGGTGACACTGAGAGCATTTGACCAAAATAGTCAGTAACAGTTCAAAGGCTTGCAAGGAGCAAAGCATTGGTATTTATACTTCAAAGTCTTTCTAAACCGAGGAACAGACCTAACTCTCTTGCTGAGTGGTGCCCATGTGTGGCATATTTCATTCTTTTAATGTCTGCATCTCTCCTTAGCAAGTTCAGAAATGGGTGAAACAAAACTCTATGCTGGCTGGTACATGATAGAAACCCCTTAGATCTGATGCACAAAAGTAACCTGGTCCTGCTTTACTGAACTTAGCCAAAGACTTTTGCAGCTGGTCTGGTGAAGCTTGCTAAAATAAAGCAGAAAGCTTAGGAATTGCTGGAAAGGCAGCTTAGCTTCATGAAACAAAAGCGATGTAGAGTTTAGCAGTAAAGAAGGCCATATTCTAAAGAACCTGAATACATTTAAATGTATGCAATGGCTTTCAGTGGGAGCAGAAGTTGGCTCAATATAGACTCATTTAATTAAACACTAATGATATTTTGGCAGACTCCTCCTAAGCCACAGAGGAACAGTCTATGCAATTAACTTGCAAAATCATCATCAATATTTGGCTGCATTTGCTATATTAAATAAAATGTCTATAGAAAGCTCTAATGGATTGAGTGAGCAATATGTGCAGAAGAGGGCCCATGATTAAGCACCATAGTGCCATGGAGAAGAAACCTGACTTCACAGAAATCCGGAGCAAAACTCCCACAGACTTCAGTAGGATGAGATTTCACTTTGTTTGTGAAGGTGGGAGCATTTGCCTAATGCTAGCTTTGTGCCAGCGTGCTATCAGCTCCATGAAAAACTGGCATCTGTTCCAGCTTGCCCAGACCTTTGGCTAAAAGCATCTGCTGCCTTCTGAACTGAATTCCCAAATCCCTCCTGTCCCAGGTCTGACTGAGATTCTGTGGGTGTGTGACTCAGAGCTTTCACTTGCAGCCTGGGGGAAAAAACCATAGGAAAACCAAAAGTGAGAACTGAATTTGAAGTGATGGGAGGGGGGGTTGGCTACTCTAAGGAAGTTTTTGGTTTCCTGTGTTGAACAGCCTGCTAAAGTGTTATTTACCAGGCTTCTTAATAACATAAACCACTTCTAGGCTTAGAATCAAACACCTAGTTAGAACTAGATAATTAGGTGTGTATCTTGTGATCTACATTGTGTTCCCTATAATGAACATACTGATGTTGTCTCATTGAACAGGTAGAGATTGACACTTAGTCTGGATAAAGCAGAACTTCTCACTTTACTGCCCTCAATCCAGTTAGTCCTGGCAGAATGAGAACCAGCACATCCTAGATACATGTAGCAGCTGTTTCCCAAAATCCAGGTTAGTCTCCTGCATCAGGCTGTGCATCTTTTAGAAGCACTAATTTTGGTGGGATGGATGATGCTGTTACTCTGCATTGTGAAGATAAAGACTCATTTATTTCCTCTCTCATTGGCACTGAGGGATACTTGAGACACGGTCTTACAGTTTGGCTCTTTATAACTAACAGAGTGGAGAATTTTGTCTTTTGAATTATACTTATGCTCATCTCCAAACTATATTTTATTAACAGTATTTTATTACCCTTGCAGTGTATAACTGCAGTATGGGGGACCTGCCAACTGTGTTGTTCACTGACTGACATGTGGTTTTCTACTGTGTGATTAAATTGGAGAAGATGAGAGACAGTCCAATATTCCCAAGACTAGCACCTTCAAAATACTCCTGGAGTCCTTTTAGCTAACTGGAGTGAATAATGCCATGAGTCATGGTTATTGGTGTGCTATGTAATAAAAGCACAACAATGCATAGTGAGGATAGTGACAGTGTCAAGCTAGTCTTGGTTACTGCAGTTATTGTGATAGCTACCCAAAAATGATGAAGACTTCTAACAAATCCTGCTGGGAAGGTAAGGATTTGCTATCTGGCATTTATATAACCAAGCCACACTCTCAGCATTTAGACCTATGTATATGCTGTCATCATGGTGATATCTCCTCTGGTTCTAAAATGAGCAAGATCCTATTAGCAGTGGGAACTGAGTGTGATTGGCTGGAGAACTGGAGATGTTCCAGTTGTGCTAATAATACTTCTTGCTTGGAGACAATAATAAGCCAGTTCTGTTAATTTTTTGCCTGGCACATACAGTGTGTGATGTACAATGATGTCCATAAGTGGGGTTTATGAGTGCTTAATGCACACACTTAAGTTTTGCAAAGCAGCTGTCAGAATTAACTGCTTAACAACTCAGATGGTTCATCAGCATGTGAATATGTCAGGAACTGTGTCTGCAAAGAGATGTGCTATATATAAACCCCTGGGGAGCTCTGCCACCAGATGGCCTTTTCTGAGCTATGAGTAGTCCTTAAACCAGTTTGGCTTTGGTGTTTTACAGGATCACGTAACTTTTAAATACCTTTCTGAAACTGCTCATTCTGTCTCCTAGAGATGCAGCTGAGGTGGGCATCCTCATCTCCCTAATGGGAGCACTTGTTTCAGGCCATTTAAGCCTTGTTTTCCTGTGATATTAATGGTTGCAGGTGGATGTTTCTGCATGTACAAATATGTTCTTTTCATTCCTATTCTACATGGCACGTGTTGTAACCAAGTCACCTAATACATCAAACAGGGATCAATCAAGACTAAGGAAGTTAAGATCAAACCTGCAAGTATTTAAAGATGCAAACTCTACTGATTTTAGCAGTTAAGCTCCTAGATAGGAATGGAGTTCATAGAATCCCAGAATGGTTTGGGTGGAAGGAACTTAAAGCTCATCC